>CASBPS010000141.1:0-20000 GCA_949126835.1 Anisus vortex
GAGAAGCCAAAACAACAAATCTGCTTTTTAAGTCCTTGTACGGCCAGAAAAAAAGCCAAAACTAGAAATCTGCTATTCAAGTCGTTGTACGGTTTATGGAGAGAGCCAAAACCATAAATCTGCTGTTTTACTGCCAGAAAAGAAGCCAAAACCAGAAATCTGCTATTCAAGTCGTTGTACCAAAAGCCAAAACCACAAATCTGCTTTTTTACGGCCAGAAAAGGAGCCAAAACCACAAATCTGCTGTTTTAAGGCCAAAAGAGAAGCAAAAACCAGAAATCTGCTATTCAAGTCGTTGTACGGACTGTGGAAACGCCAAAACCACAAATCTGCTTTTGTACGGCCAGTAGAGAAGCCAAAACCACAAATCTGCTGTTTTACGGTTATAAAAGAAGCCAAAACAAGAAATCTGCTATTCAAATCGTTGTACGGATTGTGGAAAAGCCAAAACCACAAATCTGCTTTTGTACGGCCAGAATAGAAGCTAAAACCAGAAATCTGCTTTTCAAGTCGTTGTACGGTTTCTGGAGAAGCCAAAACCACAAATCTGCTTTTGTACGGCCAGTAGAGAAGCCAAAACCACAAATCTGCTGTATTACGGCGAAAAGAGAAGCCAAAACCACAAATCTGCTATTCAAGTCGTTGTACGGCCAGAACAGAAGCACCATTAGCACAAATCTGCTAGTCAAGTCGTTGTACGGTTTGTGGAGAAGCCAAAACAACAAATCTGCTTTTTAAGTCCTTGTACGGCCAGAAAAGAAGCCAAAACTAGAAATCTGCTATTCAAGTCGTCGTACGGTTTGTGGAGAGAGCCAAAACCATAAATCTGTTTTTGTACGGCCAGAAAAGGAGCCAAAACCAGAAATCTGCTTTTCAAGTCTTTGTACGGTTTCTGGAGAAGCCAAAACCACAAATCTGTTTTTGTACGGCCAGTAGAGAAGCCAAAACCACAAATCTGCTGTATTACGGCGAAAAGAGAAGCCAAAACCACAAATCTGCTATTCAAGTCGTTGTACGGCCAGAACAGAAGCACCATTACCACAAATCTGCTAGTCAAGTCGTTGTACGGTTTGTGGAGAAGCCAAAACAACAAATCTGCTTTTTAAGTCCTTGTACGGCCAGAAAAGAAGCCAAAACTAGAAATCTGCTATTCAAGTCGTTGTACGGTTTGTGGAGAGAGCCAAAACCATAAATCTGTTTTTGTACGGCCAGAAAAGGAGCCAAAACCAGAAATCTGCTTTTCAAGTCTTTGTACGGTTTCTGGAGAAGACAAAACCACAAATCTGCTTTTGTACGACCAGTAGAGAAGCCAAAACCACAAATCTGCTGTATTACGGCGAAAAGAGAAGCCAAAACCACAAATCTGCTATTCAAGTCGTTGTACGGCCAGAACAGAAGCACCATTACCACAAATCTGCTAGTCAAGTCGTTGTACGGTTTGTTGAGAAGCCAAAACAACAAATCTGCTTTTTCAGTCCTTGTACGGCCAGAAAAGAAGCCAAAACTAGAAATCTGCTATTCAAGTCGTTGTACGGTTTGTGGAGAGAGCCAAAACCATAAATCTGCTGTGTTACGGCCAAAAGAGAATCTAAAACCACAAATCTTCTTGTCAAGTCGTTGGACGGCCAGAAAAGAAGCCAAAACAATAAATCTGCTATTCAAGTCGTTGTACCAAAAGCCAAAACCACAAATCTGCTTTTGTACGGCCAGAAAAGGAGCCAAAACCACAAATCTGCTGTTTTAAGGCCAAAAGAGAAGCAAAAACCAGAAATCTGCTATTCAAGTCGTTGTACGGACTGTGGAAACGCCAAAACCACAAATCTGCTTTTGTACGGCCAGTAGAGAAGCCAAAACCACAAATCTGCTGTTTTACGGTTAGAAAAGAAGCCAAAACAAGAAATCTGCTATTCAAGTCGTTGTACGGATTGTGGAAAAGCCAAAACCACAAATCTGCTTTTGTACGGCCAGAATAGGAGCCAAAACCAGAAATCTGCTATTCAAGTCGTTGTACGGTTTCTGGAGAAGCCAAAACCACAAATCTGCTTTTGTACGGCCAGTAGAGAAGCCAAAACCACAAATCTGCTGTATTACGGCGAAAAGAGAAGCCAAAACCACAAATCTGCTATTCAAGTCGTTGTACGGCCAGAACAGAAGCACCATTAGCACAAATTGGCTAGTCAAGTCGTTGGACGGTTTGTGGAGAAGCCAAAACAACAAATCTGCTTTTTAAGTCCTTGTACGGCCAGAAAAGAAGCCAAAACTAGAAATCTGCTATTCAAGTCGTCGTACGGTTTGTGGAGAGAGCCAAAACCATAAATCTGTTTTTGTACGACCAGAAAAGGAGCCCAAACCAGAAATCTGCCTTTCAAGTCTTTGTACGGTTTCTGGAGAAGCCAAAACCACAAATCTGCTTTTGTACGGCCAGTAGAGAAGCCAAAACCACAAATCTGCTGTATTACGGCGAAAAGAGAAGCCAAAACCACAAATCTGCTATTCAAGTCGTTGTACGGCCAGAACAGAAGCACCATTACCACAAATCTGCTAGTCAAGTCGTTGTACGGTTTGTTGAGAAGCCAAAACAACAAATCTGCTTTTTCAGTCCTTGTACGGCCAGAAAAGAAGCCATAACTAGAAATCTGCTATTCAAGTCGTTGTACGGTTTGTGGAGAGAGCCAAAACCATAAATCTGCTGTGTTACGGCCAAAAGAGAAGCTAAAATCACAAATCTTCTTGTCAAGTCGTTGGACGGCCAGAAAAGAAGCCAAAACAATAAATCTGCTATTCAAGTCGTTGTACGAAAAGCCAAAACCACAAATCTGCTTTTGTACGGCCAGAAAAGGAGCCAAAACCACAAATCTGCTGTTTTAAGGCCAAAAGAGAAGCAAAAACCAGAAATCTGCTATTCAAGTCGTTGTACGGACTGTGGAAACGCCAAAACCACAAATCTGCTTTTGTACGGCCAGTAGAGAAGCCAAAACCACAAATCTGCTGTTTTACGGTTAGAAAAGAAGCCAAAACAAGAAATCTGCTATTCAAGTCGTTGTACGGATTGTGGAAAAGCCAAAACCACAAATCTGCTTTTGTACGTCCAGAATAGGAGCCAAAACCAGAAATCTGCTTTTCAAGTCGTTGTACGGTTTCTGGAGAAGCCAAAACCACAAATCTGCTTTTGTACGGCCAGTAGAGAAGCCAAAACCACAAATCTGCTGTATTACGGCGAAAAGAGAAGCCAAAACCACAAATCTGCTATTCAAGTCGTTGTACGGCCAGAACAGAAGCACCATTAGCACAAATCGGCTAGTCAAGTCGTTGGACGGTTTGTGGAGAAGCCAAAACAACAAATCTGCTTTTTAAGTCCTTGTACGGCCAGAAAAGAAGCCAAAACTAGAAATCTGCTATTCAAGTCGTCGTACGGTTTGTGGAGAGAGCCAAAACCATAAATCTGTTTTTGTACGGCCAGAAAAGGAGCCAAAACCAGAAATCTGCTTTTCAAGTCTTTGTACGGTTTCTGGAGAAGCCAAAACCACAAATCTGCTTTTGTACGGCCAGTAGAGAAGCCGAAACCACAAATCTGCTGTATTATGGCGAAAAGAGAAGCCAAAACCACAAATCTGCTATTCAAGTCGTTGTACGGCCAGAACAGAAGCACCATTACCACAAATCTGCTAGTCAAGTCGTTGTACGGTTTGTGGAGAAGCCAAAACAACAAATCTGCTTTTTAAGTCTTTGTACGGCCAGAAAAGAAGCCAAAACTAGAAATCTGCTATTTAAGTCGTTGTACGGTTTGTGGAGAGAGCCAAAACCATAAATCTGTTTTTGTACGGCCAGAAAAGGAGCCAAAACCAGAAATCTGCTTTTCAAGTCTTTGTACGGTTTCTGGAGAAGCCAAAACCACAAATCTGCTTTTGTACGGCCAGTAGAGAAGCCAAAACCACAAATCTGCTGTATTACGGCGAAAAGAGAAGCCAAAAAGACAAATCTGCTATTCAAGTCGTTGTACGGCCAGAACAGAAGCACCATTACCACAAATCTGCTAGTCAAGTCGTTGTACGGTTTGTTGAGAAGCCAAAACAACAAATCTGCTTTTTAAGTCCTTGTACGGCCAGAAAAGAAGCCAAAACTAGAAATCTGCTATTCAAGTGGTTGTACGGTTTGTGGAGAGAGCCAAAACCATAAATCTGCTGTGTTACAACCAAAAGAGAATTTAAAACCACAAATCTTCTTGTCAAGTCGTTGGACGGCCAGAAAAGAAGCCAAAACAAGAAATCTGCTATTCAAGTCGTTGTACGGATTGTGGAAAAGCCAAAACCACAAATCTGCTTTTGTACGGCCAGAAAAGGAGCCAAAACCAGAAATCTGCTTTTCAAGTCGTTGTACGGTTTCTGGAGAAGCCAAAACCACAAATCTGCTTTTGTACGGCCAGTAGAGAAGCCAAAACCACAAATCTGCTGTTTTACGGTTAGAAAAGAAGCCAAAACAAGAAATCTGCTATTTAAGTCGTTGTACGGATTGTGGAAAAGCCAAAACCACAAATCTGCTTTTGTACGGCCAGAATAGGAGCCAAAACCAGAAATCTGCTATTCAAGTCGTTGTACGGTTTCTGGAGAAGCCAAAACCACAAATCTGCTTTTGTACGGCCAGTAGAGAAGCCGAAACCACAAATCTGCTGTATTATGGCGAAAAGAGAAGCCAAAACCACAAATCTGCTATTCAAGTCGTTGTACGGCCAGAACAGAAGCACCATTACCACAAATCTGCTAGTCAAGTCGTTGTACGGTTTGTGGAGAAGCCAAAACAACAAATCTGCTTTTTAAGTCTTTGTACGGCCAGAAAAGAAGCCAAAACTAGAAATCTGCTATTTAAGTCGTTGTACGGTTTGTGGAGAGAGCCAAAACCATAAATCTGTTTTTGTACGGCCAGAAAAGGAGCCAAAACCAGAAATCTGCTTTTCAAGTCTTTGTACGGTTTCTGGAGAAGCCAAAACCACAAATCTGCTTTTGTACGGCCAGTAGAGAAGCCAAAACCACAAATCTGCTGTATTACGGCGAAAAGAGAAGCCAAAAAGACAAATCTGCTATTCAAGTCGTTGTACGGCCAGAACAGAAGCACCATTACCACAAATCTGCTAGTCAAGTCGTTGTACGGTTTGTTGAGAAGCCAAAACAACAAATCTGCTTTTTAAGTCCTTGTACGGCCAGAAAAGAAGCCAAAACTAGAAATCTGCTATTCAAGTGGTTGTACGGTTTGTGGAGAGAGCCAAAACCATAAATCTGCTGTGTTACAACCAAAAGAGAATTTAAAACCACAAATCTTCTTGTCAAGTCGTTGGACGGCCAGAAAAGAAGCCAAAACAAGAAATCTGCTATTCAAGTCGTTGTACGGATTGTGGAAAAGCCAAAACCACAAATCTGCTTTTGTACGGCCAGAAAAGGAGCCAAAACCAGAAATCTGCTTTTCAAGTCGTTGTACGGTTTCTGGAGAAGCCAAAACCACAAATCTGCTTTTGTACGGCCAGTAGAGAAGCCAAAACCACAAATCTGCTGTTTTACGGTTAGAAAAGAAGCCAAAACAAGAAATCTGCTATTTAAGTCGTTGTACGGATTGTGGAAAAGCCAAAACCACAAATCTGCTTTTGTACGGCCAGAATAGGAGCCAAAACCAGAAATCTGCTATTCAAGTCGTTGTACGGTTTCTGGAGAAGCCAAAACCACAAATCTGCTTTTGTACGGCCAGTAGAGAAGCCAAAACCACAAATCTGCTGTATTACGGCGAAAAGAGAAGCCAAAACCACAAATCTGCTATTCAAGTCGTTGTACGGCCAGAACAGAAGCACCATTAGCACAAATCGGCTAGTCAAGTCGTTGGACGGTTTGTGGAGAAGCCAAAACAACAAATCTGCTTTTTAAGTCCTTGTACGGCCAGAAAAGAAGCCAAAACTAGAAATCTGCTATTCAAGTCGTCGTACGGTTTGTGGAGAGAGCCAAAACCATAAATCTGTTTTTGTACGGCCAGAAAAGGAGCCAAAACCAGAAATCTGCTTTTCAAGTCTTTGTACGGTTTCTGGAGAAGCCAAAACCACAAATCTGCTTTTGTACGGCCAGTAGAGAAGCCAAAACCACAAATCTGCTGTATTACGGCGAAAAGAGAAGCCAAAAAGACAAATCTGCTATTCAAGTCGTTGTACGGCCAGAACAGAAGCACCATTACCACAAATCTGCTAGTCAAGTCGTTGTACGGTTTGTTGAGAAGCCAAAACAACAAATCTGCTTTTTAAGTTCTTGTACGGCCAGAAAAGAAGCCAAAACTAGAAATCTGCTATTCAAGTCGTTGTACGGTTTGTGGAGAGAGCCAAAACCATAAATCTGCTGTGTTACAACCAAAAGAGAATTTAAAACCACAAATCTTCTTGTCAAGTCGTTGGACGGCCAGAAAAGAAGCCAAAACAAGAAATCTGCTATTCAAGTCGTTGTACGGATTGTGGAAAAGCCAAAACCACAAATCTGCTTTTGTACGGCCAGAAAAGGAGCCAAAACCAGAAATCTGCTTTTCAAGTCGTTGTACGGTTTCTGGAGAAGCCAAAACCACAAATCTGCTTTTGTACGGCTAGTAGAGAAGCCAAAACCACAAATCTGCTGTATTTGTCGAAAAGAGAAGCCAAAACCATAAATATTCTATTCAAGTCGTTGTACGGCCAGAACAGAAGCACCATTACCACAAATCTGCTAGTCAAGTCGTTGTACGGTTTGTTGAGAAGCCAAAACAACAAATCTGCTTTTTAAGTCCTTGTACGGCCAGAAAAAAAGCCAAAACTAGAAATCTGCTAATCAAGTCGTTGTACGGTTTATGGAGAGAGCCAAAACCATAAATCTGCTGTGTTACGGCCAAAAAAGAAGCTAAAACCACAAATCTTCTTTTCAAGTCGTTGTACGGCCAGAAAAGAAGCCAAAACAAGAAATCTGCTATTCAAGTCGTTATACGGATTGTGGAAAAGCCAAAACCTCAAATCTGCTTTTGTACAACCAGAAAAGGAGCCAAAACAAGAAATCTGCTTTTCAAGTCGTTGTACGGTTTCTGGAGAAGCCAAAACCACAAATCTGCTTTTGTACGGCTAGTAGAGAAGCCAAAACCACAAATCTGCTGTATTACGGCGAAAAGAGAAGCCAAAACCACAAATCTGCTATTCAAGTCGTTGTACGGCCAGAACAGAAGCACCATTACCACAAATCTGCTAGTCAAGTCGTTGTACGGTTTGTGGAGAAGCCAAAACAACAAATCTGCTTTTTAAGTCCTTGTACGGCCAGAAAAGAAGCCAAAACTAGAAATCTGCTATTCAAGTCGTTGTACGGTTTGTGGAGAGAGCCAAAACCACAAATCTGCTGTGTTACGGCCAGAAAAGAAGCCAAAACCACAAATCTGCTGTTTTACGGCCAAAAGAGAAGCCAAAACCATAAATCTGCTGTGTTACGGCCAAAAGAGAAGCTAAAACCACTAATCTTCTTTTCAAGTCGTTGTACGGCCAGAAAAGAAGCCAAAACAAGAAATCTGCTATTCAAGTCGTTGTACGGATTGTGGAAAAGAAGCCAAAACAAGAAATCTGCTAGTCAAGTCGTTGTACGGTTTGTGGAGAAGCCAAAACAACAAATCTGCTTTTTAAGTCCTTGTACGGCCAGAAAAGAAGCCAAAACTAGAAATCTGCTATTCAAGTCGTTGTACGGTTTGTGGAGAGAGCCAAAACCACAAATCTGCTGTGTTACGGCCAAAAGAGAAGCTGAAACCACAAATCTTTTTTTCAAGTCGTTGTACGGCCAGAAAAAAAGCCAAAACCAGAAATCTGCTGTTTTACGGCCAGAAAAGAAGCCAAAACCACAAATCTGCTGTTTTACGGCCAAAAGAGAAGCCAAAACCATAAATCTGCTGTGTTACGGCCAAAAGAGAAGCTAAAACCACTAATCTTCTTTTCAAGTCGTTGGACGGTTTGTGGAGAAGCCAAAACAACAAATCTGCTATTCAAGTCGTTGTACGGATTGTGGAAAAGCCAAAACCACAAATTTGCTTTTGTACGGCCAAAATAGGAGCCAAAACCAGAAATCTGCTTTTCAAGTCGTTGTACGGTTTCTGGAGAAGCCAAAACCACAAATCTGCTTTTGTACGGCCAGTAGAGAAGCCAAAACCACAAATCTGCTGTATTACGGCGAAAAGAGAAGCCAAAACCACAAATCTGCTATTCAAGTCGTTGTACGGCCAGAACAGAAGCACCATTACCACAAATCTGCTAGTCAAGTCGTTGTACGGTTTGTTGAGAAGCCAAAACAACAAATCTGCTTTTTCAGTCCTTGTACGGCCAGAAAAGAAGCCATAACTAGAAATCTGCTATTCAAGTCGTTGTACGGTTTGTGGAGAGAGCCAAAACCATAAATCTGCTGTGTTACGGCCAAAAGAGAAGCTAAAATCACAAATCTTCTTGTCAAGTCGTTGGACGGCCAGAAAAGAAGCCAAAACAATAAATCTGCTATTCAAGTCGTTGTACGAAAAGCCAAAACCACAAATCTGCTTTTGTACGGCCAGAAAAGGAGCCAAAACCACAAATCTGCTGTTTTAAGGCCAAAAGAGAAGCAAAAACCAGAAATCTGCTATTCAAGTCGTTGTACGGACTGTGGAAACGCCAAAACCACAAATCTGCTTTTGTACGGCCAGTAGAGAAGCCAAAACCACAAATCTGCTGTTTTACGGTTAGAAAAGAAGCCAAAACAAGAAATCTGCTATTCAAGTCGTTGTACGGATTGTGGAAAAGCCAAAACCACAAATCTGCTTTTGTACGTCCAGAATAGGAGCCAAAACCAGAAATCTGCTTTTCAAGTCGTTGTACGGTTTCTGGAGAAGCCAAAACCACAAATCTGCTTTTGTACGGCCAGTAGAGAAGCCAAAACCACAAATCTGCTGTATTACGGCGAAAAGAGAAGCCAAAACCACAAATCTGCTATTCAAGTCGTTGTACGGCCAGAACAGAAGCACCATTAGCACAAATCGGCTAGTCAAGTCGTTGGACGGTTTGTGGAGAAGCCAAAACAACAAATCTGCTTTTTAAGTCCTTGTACGGCCAGAAAAGAAGCCAAAACTAGAAATCTGCTATTCAAGTCGTCGTACGGTTTGTGGAGAGAGCCAAAACCATAAATCTGTTTTTGTACGGCCAGAAAAGGAGCCAAAACCAGAAATCTGCTTTTCAAGTCTTTGTACGGTTTCTGGAGAAGCCAAAACCACAAATCTGCTTTTGTACGGCCAGTAGAGAAGCCAAAACCACAAATCTGCTGTATTATGGCGAAAAGAGAAGCCAAAACCACAAATCTGCTATTCAAGTCGTTGTACGGCCAGAACAGAAGCAACATTACCACAAATCTGCTAGTCAAGTCGTTGTACGGTTTGTGGAGAAGCCAAAACAACAAATCTGCTTTTTAAGTCTTTGTACGGCCAGAAAAGAAGCCAAAACTAGAAATCTGCTATTTAAGTCGTTGTACGGTTTGTGGAGAGAGCCAAAACCATAAATCTGTTTTTGTACGGCCAGAAAAGGAGCCAAAACCAGAAATCTGCTTTTCAAGTCTTTGTACGGTTTCTGGAGAAGCCAAAACCACAAATCTGCTTTTGTACGGCCAGTAGAGAAGCCAAAACCACAAATCTGCTGTATTACGGCGAAAAGAGAAGCCAAAAAGACAAATCTGCTATTCAAGTCGTTGTACGGCCAGAACAGAAGCACCATTACCACAAATCTGCTAGTCAAGTCGTTGTACGGTTTGTTGAGAAGCCAAAACAACAAAATTGCTTTTTAAGTCCTTGTACGGCCAGAAAAGAAGCCAAAACTAGAAATCTGCTATTCAAGTCGTTGTACGGTTTGTGGAGAGAGCCAAAACCATAAATCTGCTGTGTTACAACCAAAAGAGAATTTAAAACCACAAATCTTCTTGTCAAGTCGTTGGACGGCCAGAAAAGAAGCCAAAACAAGAAATCTGCTATTCAAGTCGTTGTACGGATTGTGGAAAAGCCAAAACCACAAATCTGCTTTTGTACGGCCAGAAAAGGAGCCAAAACCAGAAATCTGCTTTTCAAGTCGTTGTACGGTTTCTGGAGAAGCCAAAACCACAAATCTGCTTTTGTACGGCCAGTAGAGAAGCCAAAACCACAAATCTGCTGTTTTACGGTTAGAAAAGAAGCCAAAACAAGAAATCTGCTATTTAAGTCGTTGTACGGATTGTGGAAAAGCCAAAACCACAAATCTGCTTTTGTACGGCCAGAATAGGAGCCAAAACCAGAAATCTGCTATTCAAGTCGTTGTACGGTTTCTGGAGAAGCCAAAACCACAAATCTGCTTTTGTACGGCCAGTAGAGAAGCCAAAACCACAAATCTGCTGTATTACGGCGAAAAGAGAAGCCAAAACCACAAATCTGCTATTCAAGTCGTTGTACGGCCAGAACAGAAGCACCATTAGCACAAATCGGCTAGTCAAGTCGTTGGACGGTTTGTGGAGAAGCCAAAACAACAAATCTGCTTTTTAAGTCCTTGTACGGCCAGAAAAGAAGCCAAAACTAGAAATCTGCTATTCAAGTCGTCGTACGGTTTGTGGAGAGAGCCAAAACCATAAATCTGTTTTTGTACGGCCAGAAAAGGAGCCAAAACCAGAAATCTGCTTTTCAAGTCTTTGTACGGTTTCTGGAGAAGCCAAAACCACAAATCTGCTTTTGTACGGCCAGTAGAGAAGCCAAAACCACAAATCTGCTGTATTACGGCGAAAAGAGAAGCCAAAAAGACAAATCTGCTATTCAAGTCGTTGTACGGCCAGAACAGAAGCACCATTACCACAAATCTGCTAGTCAAGTCGTTGTACGGTTTGTTGAGAAGCCAAAACAACAAATCTGCTGTTTTACGGTTAGAAAAGAAGCCAAAACAAGAAATCTGCTATTCAAGTCGTTGTACGGATTGTGGAAAAGCCAAAACCACAAATCTGCTTTTGTACGGCCAGAATAGGAGCCAAAACCAGAAATCTGCTATTCAAGTCGTTGTACGGTTTCTGGAGAAGCCAAAACCACAAATCTGCTTTTGTACGGCCAGTAGAGAAGCCAAAACCACAAATCTGCTGTATTACGGCGAAAAGAGAAGCCAAAACCACAAATCTGCTATTCAAGTCGTTGTACGGCCAGAACAGAAGCACCATTAGCACAAATCGGCTAGTCAAGTCGTTGGACGGTTTGTGGAGAAGCCAAAACAACAAATCTGCTATTCAAGTCGTTGTACGGATTGTGGAAAAGCCAAAACCACAAATTTGCTTTTGTACGGCCAAAATAGGAGCCAAAACCAGAAATCTGCTTTTCAAGTCGTTGTACGGTTTCTGGAGAAGCCAAAACCACAAATCTGCTTTTGTACGGCCAGTAGAGAAGCCAAAACCACAAATCTGCTGTATTACGGCGAAAAGAGAAGCCAAAACCACAAATCTGCTATTCAAGTCGTTGTACGGCCAGAACAGAAGCACCATTACCACAAATCTGCTAGTCAAGTCGTTGTACGGTTTGTTGAGAAGCCAAAACAACAAATCTGCTTTTTCAGTCCTTGTACGGCCAGAAAAGAAGCCAAAACTAGAAATCTGCTATTCAAGTCGTTGTACGGTTTGTGGAGAGAGCCAAAACCATAAATCTGTTTTTGTACGGCCAGAAAAGGAGCCAAAACCAGAAATCTGCTTTTCAAGTCTTTGTACGGTTTCTGGAGAAGCCAAAACCACAAATCTGCTTTTGTACGGCCAGTAGAGAAGCCAAAACCACAAATCTGCTGTATTACGGCGAAAAGAGAAGCCAAAACCACAAATCTGCTATTCAAGTCGTTGTACGGCCAGAACAGAAGCACCATTACCACAAATCTGCTAGTCAAGTCGTTGTACGGTTTGTTGAGAAGCCAAAACAACAAATCTGCTTTTTAAGTTCTTGTACGGCCAGAAAAGAAGCCAAAACTAGAAATCTGCTATTCAAGTCGTTGTACGGTTTGTGGAGAGAGCCAAAACCATAAATCTGCTGTGTTACAACCAAAAGAGAATTTAAAACCACAAATCTTCTTGTCAAGTCGTTGGACGGCCAGAAAAGAAGCCAAAACAAGAAATCTGCTATTCAAGTCGTTGTACGGATTGTGGAAAAGCCAAAACCACAAATCTGCTTTTGTACGGCCAGAAAAGGAGCCAAAACCAGAAATCTGCTTTTCAAGTCGTTGTACGGTTTCTGGAGAAGCCAAAACCACAAATCTGCTTTTGTACGGCTAGTAGAGAAGCCAAAACCACAAATCTGCTGTATTTGTCGAAAAGAGAAGCCAAAACCATAAATATTCTATTCAAGTCGTTGTACGGCCAGAACAGAAGCACCATTACCACAAATCTGCTAGTCAAGTCGTTGTACGGTTTGTTGAGAAGCCAAAACAACAAATCTGCTTTTTAAGTCCTTGTACGGCCAGAAAAAAAGCCAAAACTAGAAATCTGCTAATCAAGTCGTTGTACGGTTTATGGAGAGAGCCAAAACCATAAATCTGCTGTGTTACGGCCAAAAGAGAAGCTAAAACCACAAATCTTCTTTTCAAGTCGTTGTACGGCCAGAAAAGAAGCCAAAACAAGAAATCTGCTATTCAAGTCGTTATACGGATTGTGGAAAAGCCAAAACCTCAAATCTGCTTTTGTACAACCAGAAAAGGAGCCAAAACAAGAAATCTGCTTTTCAAGTCGTTGTACGGTTTCTGGAGAAGCCAAAACCACAAATCTGCTTTTGTACGGCTAGTAGAGAAGCCAAAACCACAAATCTGCTGTATTACGGCGAAAAGAGAAGCCAAAACCACAAATCTGCTATTCAAGTCGTTGTACGGCCAGAACAGAAGCACCATTACCACAAATCTGCTAGTCAAGTCGTTGTACGGTTTGTGGAGAAGCCAAAACAACAAATCTGCTTTTTAAGTCCTTGTACGGCCAGAAAAGAAGCCAAAACTAGAAATCTGCTATTCAAGTCGTTGTACGGTTTGTGGAGAGAGCCAAAACCACAAATCTGCTGTGTTACGGCCAAAAGAGAAGCTGAAACCACAAATCTTCTTTTCAAGTCGTTGTACGGCCAGAAAAAAAGCCAAAACCAGAAATCTGCTGTTTTACGGCCAGAAAAGAAGCCAAAACCACAAATCTGCTGTTTTACGGCCAAAAGAGAAGCCAAAACCATAAATCTGCTGTGTTACGGCCAAAAGAGAAGCTAAAACCACTAATCTTCTTTTCAAGTCGTTGTACGGCCAGAAAAGAAGCCAAAACAAGAAATCTGCTATTCAAGTCGTTGTACGGTTTGTGGAAAAGCCAAAACCACAAATTTGCTTTTGTACGGCCAAAATAGGAGCCAAAACCAGAAATCTGCTTTTCAAGTCGTTGTACGGTTTCTGGAGAAGCCAAAACCACAAATCTGCTTTTGTACGGCCAGTAGAGAAGCCAAAACCACAAATCTGCTGTATTACGGCGAAAAGAGAAGCCAAAACCACAAATCTGCTATTCAAGTCGTTGTACGGCCAGAACAGAAGCACCATTACCACAAATCTGCTAGTCAAGTCGTCGTACGGTTTGTGGAGAAGCCAAAACAACAAATCTGCTTTTTAAGTCCTTGTACGGCCAGAAAAGAAGCCAAAACTAGAAATCTGCTATTCAAGTCGTTGTACTGTTTGTGGAGAGAGCCAAAACCATAAATCTGCTGTTTTATGGCCAGAAAAGAAGCCAAAACAAGAAATCTGCTATTCAAGTCGTTGTACGGTTTGTTGAAAGAGCCAAAACCATAAATCTGCTGTGTTACGGCCAAAAGAGAAGCTAAAACCACAAATCTTCTTGTCAAGTCGTTGTACGGCCAGAAAAGAAGCCAAACCAAGAAATCTGCTATTCAAGTCGTTGTACGGATTGTGGAAAAGCCAAAACCACAAATCTGCTTTTGTACGGCCAGAAAAGAAGCCAAAACCAGAAATCTGCTTTTCAAGTCGTTTAACGGTTTCTGGAGAAGCCAAAACCACAAATCTGCTTTTGTACGGCTAGTAGAGAAGCCAAAACCACAAATCTGCTGTATTACGGCGAAAAGAGAACCCAAAACCACAAATCTGCTATTCAAGTCGTTGTACGGCCAGAACAGAAGCACCATTACCACAAATCTGCTAGTCAAGTCGTTGTACGGTTTGTGGAGAAGCCAAAACAACAAATCTGCTTTTTAAGTCCTTGTACGGCCAGAAAAGAAGCCAAAACTAGAAATCTGCTATTCAAATCGTTGTACGATTTGTGGAGAGAGCCAAAACCACAAATCTGCTGTGTTACGGCCAAAAGAGGAGCTGAAACCACAAATCTTCTTTTAAAGTCGTTGTAGGGCCAGAAAAAAAGCCAAAACCAGAAATCTGCTGTTTTACGGCCAGAAAAGGAGCCAAAACAAGAAATCTGCTATTCAAGTCGTTGTACGGACTGTGGAAACGCCAAAACCACAAATCTGCTTTTGTACGGCCAGTAGAGAAGCCAAAACCACAAATCTGCTGTTTTACGGTTAGAAAAGAAGCCAAAACAAGAAATCTGCTATTCAAGTCGTTGTACGGATTGTGGAAAAGCCAAAACCACAAATCTGCTTTTGTACGGCCAGAATAGGAGCCAAAACCAGAAATCTGCTTTTCAAGTCGTTGTACGGTTTCTGGAGAAGCCAAAACCACAAATCTGCTTTTGTACGGCCAGTAGAGAAGCCAAAACCACAAATATGCTGTATTACGGCGAAAAGAGAAGCCAAAACCACAAATCTGCTATTCAAGTCGTTGTACGGCCAGAACAGAAGCACCATTACCACAAATCTGCTAGTCAAGTCGTTGTACGGTTTGTGGAGAAGCCAAAACAACAAATCTGCTTTTTAAGTCCTTGTACGGCCAGAAAAGAAGCCAAAACTAGAAATCTGCTATTCAAGTCGTTGTACGGTTTGTGGAGAGAGCCAAAACCATAAATCTGTTTTTGTACGGCCAGAAAAAGAGCCAAAACCAGGAATCTGCTTTTCAAGTGTTTGTACGGTTTCTGGAGAAGCCAAAACCACAAATCTGCTTTTGTACGGCCAGTAGAGAAGCCAAAACCACAAATCTGCTGTATTACGGCGAAAAGAGAAGCCAAAACCACAAATCTGCTATTCAAGTCGTTGTACGGCCAGAACAGAAGCACCATTACCACAAATCTGCTAGTCAAGTCGTTGTACGGTTTGTTGAGAAGCCAAAACAACAAATCTGCTTTTTAAGTCCTTGTACGGCCAGAAAAGAAGCCAAAACTAGAAATCTGCTATTCAAGTCGTTGTACGGTTTATGGAGAGAGCCAAAACCATAAATCTGCTGTGTTACGGCCAAAAGAGAAGCTAAAACCACAAATCTTCTTGTCAAGTCGTTGGACGGCCAGAAAAGAAGCCAAAACAAGAAATCTGCTATTCAAGTCGTTGTACGGATTGTGGAAAAGCCAAAACCACAAATCTGCTTTTGTACGGCCAGAAAAGGAGCCAAAACCAGAAATCTGCTTTTCAAGTCGTTGTACGGTTTCTGGAGAAGCCAAAACCACAAATCTGCTTTTGTACGGCTAGTAGAGAAGCCAAAACCACAAATCTGCTGTATTTGTCGAAAAGAGAAGCCAAAACCATAAATATTCTATTCAAGTCGTTGTACGGCCAGAACAGAAGCACCATTACCACAAATCTGCTAGTCAAGTCGTTGTACGGTTTGTTGAGAAGCCAAAACAACAAATCTGCTTTTTAAGTCCTTGTACGGCCAGAAAAAAAGCCAAAACTAGAAATCTGCTAATCAAGTCGTTGTACGGTTTATGGAGAGAGCCAAAACCATCAATCTGCTGTGTTACGGCCAAAAGAGAAGCTAAAACCACAAATCTTCTTTTCAAGTCGTTGTACGGCCAGAAAAGAAGCCAAAACAAGAAATCTGCTATTCAAGTCGTTATACGGATTGTGGAAAAGCCAAAACCTCAAATCTGCTTTTGTACAACCAGAAAAGGAGCCAAAACAAGAAATCTGCTTTTCAAGTCGTTGTACGGTTTCTGGAGAAGCCAAAACCACAAATCTGCTTTTGTACGGCTAGTAGAGAAGCCAAAACCACAAATCTGCTGTATTACGGCGAAAAGAGAAGCCAAAACCACAAATCTGCTATTCAAGTCGTTGTACGGCCAGAACAGAAGCACCATTACCACAAATCTGCTAGTCAAGTCGTTGTACGGTTTGTGGAGAAGCCAAAACAACAAATCTGCTTTTTAAGTCCTTGTACGGCCAGAAAAGAAGCCAAAACTAGAAATCTGCTATTCAAGTCGTTGTACGGTTTGTGGAGAGAGCCAAAACCACAAATCTGCTGTGTTACGGCCAAAAGAGAAGCTGAAACCACAAATCTTCTTTTCAAGTCGTTGTACGGCCAGAAAAAAAGCCAAAACCAGAAATCTGCTGTTTTACGGCCAGAAAAGAAGCCAAAACCACAAATCTGCTGTTTTACGGCCAAAAGAGAAGCCAAAACCATAAATCTGCTGTGTTACGGCCAAAAGAGAAGCTAAAACCACTAATCTTCTTTTCAAGTCGTTGTACGGCCAGAAAAGAAGCCAAAACAAGAAATCTGCTATTCAAGTCGTTGTACGGTTTGTGGAAAAGCCAAAACCACAAATTTGCTTTTGTACGGCCAAAATAGGAGCCAAAACCAGAAATCTGCTTTTCAAGTCGTTGTACGGTTTCTGGAGAAGCCAAAACCACAAATCTGCTTTTGTACGGCCAGTAGAGAAGCCAAAACCACAAATCTGCTGTATTACGGCGAAAAGAGAAGCCAAAACCACAAATCTGCTATTCAAGTCGTTGTACGGCCAGAACAGAAGCACCATTACCACAAATCTGCTAGTCAAGTCGTCGTACGGTTTGTGGAGAAGCCAAAACAACAAATCTGCTTTTTAAGTCCTTGTACGGCCAGAAAAGAAGCCAAAACTAGAAATCTGCTATTCAAGTCGTTGTACTGTTTGTGGAGAGAGCCAAAACCATAAATCTGCTGTTTTATGGCCAGAAAAGAAGCCAAAACAAGAAATCTGCTATTCAAGTCGTTGTACGGTTTGTTGAAAGAGCCAAAACCATAAATCTGCTGTGTTACGGCCAAAAGAGAAGCTAAAACCACAAATCTTCTTGTCAAGTCGTTGTACGGCCAGAAAAGAAGCCAAACCAAGAAATCTGCTATTCAAGTCGTTGTACGGATTGTGGAAAAGCCAAAACCACAAATCTGCTTTTGTACGGCCAGAAAAGAAGCCAAAACCAGAAATCTGCTTTTCAAGTCGTTTAACGGTTTCTGGAGAAGCCAAAACCACAAATCTGCTTTTGTACGGCTAGTAGAGAAGCCAAAACCACAAATCTGCTGTATTACGGCGAAAAGAGAACCCAAAACCACAAATCTGCTATTCAAGTCGTTGTACGGCCAGAACAGAAGCACCATTACCACAAATCTGCTAGTCAAGTCGTTGTACGGTTTGTGGAGAAGCCAAAACAACAAATCTGCTTTTTAAGTCCTTGTACGGCCAGAAAAGAAGCCAAAACTAGAAATCTGCTATTCAAATCGTTTGTACGATTTGTGGAGAGAGCCAAAACCACAAATCTGCTGTGTTACGGCCAAAAGAGGAGCTGAAACCACAAATCTTCTTTTAAAGTCGTTGTAGGGGCCAGAAAAAAAGCCAAAACCAGAAATCTGCTGTTTTACGGCCAGAAAAGGAGCCAAAACAAGAAATCTGCTATTCAAGTCGTTGTACGGACTGTGGAAACGCCAAAACCACAAATCTGCTTTTGTACGGCCAGTAGAGAAGCCAAAACCACAAATCTGCTGTTTTACGGTTAGAAAAGAAGCCAAAACAAGAAATCTGCTATTCAAGTCGTTGTACGGATTGTGGAAAAGCCAAAACCACAAATCTGCTTTTGTACGGCCAGAATAGGAGCCAAAACCAGAAATCTGCTTTTCAAGTCGTTGTACGGTTTCTGGAGAAGCCAAAACCACAAATCTGCTTTTGTACGGCCAGTAGAGAAGCCAAAACCACAAATATGCTGTATTACGGCGAAAAGAGAAGCCAAAACCACAAATCTGCTATTCAAGTCGTTGTACGGCCAGAACAGAAGCACCATTACCACAAATCTGCTAGTCAAGTCGTTGTACGGTTTGTGGAGAAGCCAAAACAACAAATCTGCTTTTTAAGTCCTTGTACGGCCAGAAAAGAAGCCAAAACTAGAAATCTGCTATTCAAGTCGTTGTACGGTTTGTGGAGAGAGCCAAAACCATAAATCTGTTTTTGTACGGCCAGAAAAAGAGCCAAAACCAGGAATCTGCTTTTCAAGTGTTTGTACGGTTTCTGAAGAAGCCAAAACCACAAATCTGCTTTTGTACGGCCAGTAGAGAAGCCAAAACACCAAAACTGCTGTATTACGGCGAAAAGAGAAGCCAAAACCACAAATCTGCTATTCAAGTCGTTGTACGGCCAGAACAGAAGCACCATTACCACAAATCTGCTAGTCAAGTCGTTGTACGGTTTGTTGAGAAGCCAAAACAACAAATCTGCTTTTTAAGTCCTTGTACGGCCAGAAAAGAAGCCAAAACTAGAAATCTGCTATTCAAGTCGTTGTACGGTTTATGGAGAGAGCCAAAACCATAAATCTGCTGTGTTACGGCCAAAAGAGAAGCTAAAACCACAAATCTTCTTGTCAAGTCGTTGTACGGCCAGAAAAGAAGCCAAAACAAGAAATCTGCTATTCAAGTCGTTATACGGATTGTGGAAAAGCCAAAACCTCAAATCTGCTTTTGTACGGCCAGAAAAGGAGCCAAAACAAGAAATCTGCTTTTCAAGTCGTTGTACGGTTTAAGGAGAAGCCAAAACCACAAATCTGCTTTTGTACGGCTAGTAGAGAAGCCAAAACCACAAATCTGCTGTATTACGGCGAAAAGAGAAGCCAAAACCACAAATCTGCTATTCAAGTCGTTGTACGGCCAGAACAGAAGCACCATTACCACAAATCTGCTAGTCAAGTCGTTGTACGGTTTGTGGAGAAGCCAAAACAACAAATCTGCTTTTTAAGTCCTTGTACGGCCAGAAAAGAAACCAAAACTATAAATCTGCTATTCAAGTCGTTGTACGGTTTGTGGAGAGAGCCAAAACCACAAATCTGCTGTGTTACGGCCAAAAGAGAAGCTGAAACCACAAATCTTCTTTTCAAGTCGTTGTACGGCCAGAAAAAAAGCCAAAACCAGAAATCTGCTGTTTTACGGCCAGAAAAGGAGCCAAAACCACAAATCTGCTGTTTTACGGCCAAAAGAGAAGCCAAAACCATAAATCTGCTTTTTAAGTCCTTGTACGGCCAGATAAGAAGCCAAAACTAGAAATCTGCTATTCAAGTCGTTGTACCAAAAGCCAAAACCACAAATCTGCTTTTGTACGACCAGAAAAGAAGCAAAAACCACAAATCTGCTGTTTTAAGGCCAAAAAAGAAGCAAAAACCAGAAATCTGCTTTTACAGTCGTTGTACGGTTTCTGGAGAAGCCAAAACCACAAATCTGCTTTTGTACGGCCAGTAGAGAAGCTAAAACCACAAATCTGCTGTATTACGGCGAAAAGAGAAGCCAAAACCACAAATCTGCTATTGAAGTCGTTGTACGGCCAGAACAGAAGCACCATTACCACAAATCTGCTAGTCAAGTCCTTGTACGGCCAGAAAAGAAGCCAAAACTAGAAATCTGCTATTCAAGTCGTTGTACGGTTTGTGGAGAGAGCCAAAACCACAAATCTGCTGTGTTACGGCCAAAAGAGAAGCTGAAACCACAAATCTTCTTTTTCAAGTCGTTGTACGGCCAGAAAAGGAGCCAAAACAAGAAATCTGCTATTCAAGTCGTTGTAAGGACTGTGGAAAACGCCAAAACCACAAATCTGCTTTTGTACGGCCAGTAGAGAAGCCAAAACCACAAA
>CASBPS010000141.1:30000-34108 GCA_949126835.1 Anisus vortex
AGTAAGTAAGTAAGTAAGTAAGTAAGTAAGTAAGTAAGTAAGTAAGTAAGTAAGTAAGTAAGTAAGTAAGTAAGTAAGTAAGTAAGTAAGTAGTAAAGTAAGTAAGTAAGTAAGTAAGTAAGTAAGTAAGTAAGTAGTAGTAAGTAAGTAAGTAAGTAAGTAAGTAAGTAAGTAAAGTAAGTAAGTAAGTAAGTAAGTAAGTAAGTAAGTAAGTAAGTAAGTAAGTAAGTAAGTAAGTAAGTAAGTAAGTAAGTAAGTAAGTAAGTAAGTAAGTAAGTAAAGTAAGTAAAGTAAGTAAGTAAGTAAGTAAGTAAGTAAGTAAGTAAGTAAGTAAGTAAGTAAGTAAGTAAGTAAGTAAGTAAGTAAGTAAGTAAGTAAGTAAGGTAAGTAAGTAAGTAAGTAAGTAGAGTAAGTAAGTAAGTAAGTAAGTAAGTAAGTAAGTAAGTAAGTAAGTAAGTAAGTAAGTAAGTAAGTAAGTAAGTAAGTAAAGTAAGTAAGTAAGTAAGTAAAGTAAGTAAGTAAGTAAGTAAGTAAGTAAGTAAGTAAGTAGTAAGTAAGTAAGTAAGTAAGTAAGTAAGTAAGTAAGTAAGTAAGTAAGTAAGTAAGTAAGTAAGTAAGTAAGTAAGTAAGTAAAGTAAGTAAGTAAGTAAGTAAGTAAGTAAGTAAGTAAGTAAGTAAGTAAGTAAGTAAGTAAGTAAGTAAGTAAGTAAGTAAGTAAGTAAGTAAGTAAGTAAGTAAGTAAGTAGTAAGTAAGTAAGTAAGTAAGTAAGTAAGTAAGTAAGTAAGTAAGTAAGTAAGTAAGTAAGTAAGTAAGTAAGTAAGTAAGTAAGTAAGTAAGTAAGTAAGTAAGTAAGTAAGTAAGTAAGTAATAAGTAAGTAAGTAAGTAAGTAAGTAAGTAAGTAAGTAAGTAAGTAAGTAAGTAAGTAAGTAAGTAAGTAAGTAAGTAAGTAAGTAAGTAAGTAAGTAAGTAAGTAAGTAAGTAAGTAAGTAAGTAAGTAAGTAAGTAAGTAAGTAAGTAAGTAAGTAAGTAAGTAAGTAAGTAAGTAAGTAAGTAAGTAAGTAAGTAAGTAAGTAAGTAAGTAAGTAAGTAAGTAAGTAAGTAAGTAAGTAAGTAAGTAAGTAAGTAAGTAAGTAAGTAAGTAAGTAAGTAAGTAAGTAATGTAAGTAAGTAAGTAAGTAAGTAAGTAAGTAAGTAAGTAAGTAAGTAGTAAGTAAGTAAGTAAGTAAGTAAGTAAGTAAGTAAGTAAGTAAGTAAGTAAGTAAGTAAGTAAGTAAGTAAGTAAGTAAGTAAGTAAGTAAGTAAGTAAGTAAGTAAGCTATGTAAGTAAGTAAGTAAGTAAGTAAGTAAGTAAGTAAGTAAGTAAGTAAGTAAGTAAGTAAGTAAGTAAGTAAGTAAGTAAGTAAGTAAGTAAGTAAGTAAGTAAGTAAGTAAGTAAGTAAGTAAGTAAGTAAGTAAGTAAGTAAGTAAGTAAGTAAGTAAGTAAGTAAGTAAGTAAGTAAGTAAGTAAGTAAGTAAGTAAGTAAGTAAAGTAAGTAAGTAAGTAAGTAAGTAAGTAAGTAAGTAAGTAGTAAGTAAGTAAGTAAGTAAGTAAGTAAGTAAGTAAGTAAGTAAGTAAGTAAGTATAAGTAAGTAAGTAAGTAAGTAAGTAAGTAACGTAAGTAAGTAAGTAAGTAAGTAAGTAAGTAAGTATGTAAGTAAGTAAGTAAGTAATAAGTAAGTAAGTATGTAAGTAAGTAAAGTAAGTAAGTAAGTAAGTAAGTAAGTAAGTAAGTAAGTAAGTAAGTAAGTAAGTAAGTAAGTAAGTAAGAGCTAAGTAAGTAAGTAAGTAAGTAAAGTAAGTAAGTAAGTAAGTAAGTAAGTAAGTAAGTAAGTAAGTAAGTAAGTAAGTAAGTAAGTAAGTAAGTAAGTAAGTAAGTAAGTAAGTAAGTAAGTAAGTAAGTAAAGTAAGTAAGTAAGTAAGTAAGTAAGTAAGTAAGTAAGTAAGTAAGTAAGTAAGTAAGTAAGTAAGTAAGTAAGTAAGTAAGTAAGTAAGTAAGTAAGTAAAGTAAGTAAGTAAGTAAGTAAGTAAGTAAGTAAGTAAGTAAGTAAGTAAGTAAGTAAGTAAGTAAGTAAGTAAGTAAGTAAGTAAGTAAGTAAGTAAGTAAGTAAGTAAGTAATAAGTAAGTAAGTAAGTAAGTAAGTAAGTAAGTAAGTAAGTAAGTAAGTAAGTAAGTAAAGTAAGTAAGTAAGTAAGTAAGTAAGTAAGTAAGTAAGTAAGTAGTAAGTAAGTAAGTAAGTAAGTAAGTAAGTAAGTAAGTAAGTAAGTAAGTAAGTAAGTAAGTAAGTAAGTAAGTAAGTAAGTAAGTAAGTAAGTAAGTAAGGTAAGTAATAAGTAAGTAAGTAAGTAAGTAAGTAAGTAAGTAAGTAAGTAAGTAAGTAAGTAAGTAAGTAAGTAAGTAAGTAAGTAAAGTAAGTAAGTAAGTAAGTAAGTAAGTAAGTAAGTAAGTAAGTAAGTAAGTAAGTAAGTAAGTAAGTAAGTAAGTAAGTAAGTAAGTAAGTAAGTAAGTAAGTAAGTAACGTAAGTAAGTAAGTAAGTAAGTAAGTAAGTAAGTAAGTAAGTAAGTAAGCTAAGTAAGTAAGTAAGTAAGTAAGTAAGTAAGTAAGTAAGTAAGTAAGTAAGTAAGTAAGTAAGTAAGTAAGTAAGTAAGTAAGTAAGTAAGTAAGTAGTAAGTAAGTAAGTAAGTAAGTAAGTAAGTAAGTAAGTAAGTAAGTAAGTAAGTAAGTAAGTAAGTAAGTAAGTAAGTAAGTAAGTAAGTAAGTAAGTAAGTAAGTAAGTAAGTAAGTAAGTAAGTAAGTAAGTAAGTAAGTAAGTAAGTAAGTAAGTAAGTAAGTAAGTAAGTAAGTAAGTAAGTAAGTAAGTAAGTAAGTAAGTAAGTAAGTAAGTAAGTAAGTAAGTAAGTAAGTAAGTAAGTAAGTAAGTAAGTAAGTAAGTAAGTAAGTAAGTAAGTAAGTAAGTAAGTAAGTAAGTAAGTAAGTAAGTAAGTAAGTAAGTAAGTAAGTAAGTAAGTAAGAGTAAGTAAGTAAGTAAGTAAGTATGTAAAGTAAGTAAGTAAGTAAGTAAGTAAGTAAGTAAGTAAGTAAGTAAGTAAGTAAGTAGTAAGTAAGTAAGTAAGTAAGTAAGTAAGTAAGTAAGTAAGTAAGTAAGTAAGTAAGTAAGTAAGTAAGTAAGTAATAAGTAAGTAAGTAAGTAAGTAAGTAGTAAGTAAGTAAGTAAGTAAGTAAGTAAGTAAGTAAGTAAGTAAGTAAGTAAGTAAGTAAGTAAGTAAGTAAGTAAGTAAGTAGTAAGTAAGTAAGTAAGTAAGTAAGTAAGTAAGTAAGTAAGTAAGTAAGTAAGTAAGTAAGTAAGTAAGTAAGTAAGTAAGTAAGTAAGTAAGTAAGTAAGTAAGTAAGTAAGTAAGTAAGTAAGTAAGTATAGTAAAGTAAGTAAGTAAGTAAGTAAGTAAGTAAGTAAGTAAGTAAGTAAGTAAGTAAGTAAGTAAGTAAGTAAGTAAGTAAGTAAGTAAGTAAGTAAAGTAATATGTAAGTAAGTAAGTAAGTAAAGTAAGTAAGTAAGTAGTAAGTAAGTAAGTAAGTACGTAAGTAAGTAAGTAAGTAAGTAAGTAAGTAAGTAAGTAAGTAAGTAAGTAAGTAAGTAAGTAAGTAAGTAAGTAAGTAAGTAAGTAAGTAAGTAAGTAAGTAAGTAAGTAAGTAAGTAAGTAAGTAAGTAAGTAAAGTAAGTAGTAAGTAAGTAAGTAAGTAAGTAAGTAAGTAAGTAAGTAAGTAAGTAAGTAAGTAAGTAAGTAAGTAAGTAAGTAAGTAAGTAAGTAAGTAAGTAAGTAAGTAAGTAAGTAAGTAAGTAAGTAAGTAAGTAAGTAAGTAAGTAAGTAAGTAAGTAAGTAAGTAAGTAAGTAAGTAAGTAAGTAAGTAAGTAAGTAAGTAAGTAAGTAAGTAAGTAAGTAAGTAAGTAAGTAAGTAAGTAAGTAAGTAAGTAAGTAAGTAAGTAAGTAAGTAAGTAAGTAAGTAAGTAAGTAAGTAAGTAAGTAAGTAAGTAAGTAAGTAAGTAAGTAAGTAAGTAAGTAAGTAAGTAA
>CASBPS010000142.1:5000-7500 GCA_949126835.1 Anisus vortex
GTAAGTAAGTAAGTAAGTAAGTAAGTAAGTAAGTAAGTAAGTAAGTAAGTAAGTAAGTAAGTAAGTAAGTAAGTAAGTAAGTAAGTAAGTAAGTAAGTAAGTAAGTAAGTAAGTAAGTAAGTAAGTAAGTAAGTAAGTAAGTAAGTAAGTAAGTAAGTAAGTAAGTAAGTAAGTAAGTAAGTAAGTAAGTAAGTAAGTAAGTAAGTAAGTAAGTAAGTAAGTAAGTAAGTAAGTAAGTAAGTAAGTAAGTAAGTAAGTAAGTAAGTAAGTAAGTAAGTAAGTAAGTAAGTAAGTAAGTAAGTAAGTAAGTAAGTAAGTAAGTAAGTAAGTAAGTAAGTAAGTAAGTAAGTAAGTAAGTAAGTAAGTAAGTAAGTAAGTAAGTAAGTAAGTAAGTAAGTAAGTAAGTAAGTAAGTAAGTAAGTAAGTAAGTAAGTAAGTAAGTAAGTAAGTAAGTAAGTAAGTAAGTAAGTAAGTAAGTAAGTAAGTAAGTAAGTAAGTAAGTAAGTAAGTAAGTAAGTAAGTAAGTAAGTAAGTAAGTAAGTAAGTAAGTAAGTAAGTAAGTAAGTAAGTAAGTAAGTAAGTAAGTAAGTAAGTAGTAAGTAAGTAGGTAAGTAAGTAAGTAAGTAAGTAAGTAAGTAAGTAAGTAAGTAAGTAAGTAAGTAAGTAAGTAAGTAAGTAAGTAAGTAAGTAAGTAAGTAAGTAAGTAAGTAAGTAAGTAAGTAAGTAAGTAAGTAAGTAAGTAAGTAAGTAAGTAAGTAAGTAAGTAAGTAAGTAAGTAAGTAAGTAAGTAAGTAAGTAAGTAAGTAAGTAAGTAAGTAAGTAAGTAAGTAAGTAAGTAAGTAAGTAAGTAAGTAAGTAAGTAAGTAAGTAAGTAAGTAAGTAAGTAAGTAAGTAAGTAAGTAAGTAAGTAAGTAAGTAAGTAAGTAAGTAAGTAAGTAAGTAAGTAAGTAAGTAAGTAAGTAAGTAAGTAAGTAAGTAAGTAAGTAAGTAAGTAAGTAAGTAAGTAAGTAAGTAAGTAAGTAAGTAAGTAAGTAAGTAAGTAAGTAAGTAAGTAAGTAAGTAAGTAAGTAAGTAAGTAAGTAAGTAAGTAAGTAAGTAAGTAAGTAAGTAAGTAAGTAAGTAAGTAAGTAAGTAAGTAAGTAAGTAAGTAAGTAAGTAAGTAAGTAAGTAAGTAAGTAAGTAAGTAAGTAAGTAAGTAAGTAAGTAAGTAAGTAAGTAAGTAAGTAAGTAAGTAAGTAAGTAAGTAAGTAAGTAAGTAAGTAAGTAAGTAAGTAAGTAAGTAAGTAAGTAAGTAAGTAAGTAAGTAAGTAAGTAAGTAAGTAAGTAAGTAAGTAAGTAAGTAAGTAAGTAAGTAAGTAAGTAAGTAAGTAAGTAAGTAAGTAAGTAAGTAAGTAAGTAAGTAAGTAAGTAAGTAAGTAAGTAAGTAAGTAAGTAAGTAAGTAAGTAAGTAAGTAAGTAAGTAAGTAAGTAAGTAAGTAAGTAAGTAAGTAAGTAAGTAAGTAAGTAAGTAAGTAAGTAAGTAAGTAAGTAAGTAAGTAAGTAAGTAAGTAAGTAAGTAAGTAAGTAAGTAAGTAAGTAAGTAAGTAAGTAAGTAAGTAAGTAAGTAAGTAAGTAAGTAAGTAAGTAAGTAAGTAAGTAAGTAAGTAAGTAAGTAAGTAAGTAAGTAAGTAAGTAAGTAAGTAAGTAAGTAAGTAAGTAAGTAAGTAAGTAAGTAAGTAAGTAAGTAAGTAAGTAAGTAAGTAAGTAAGTAAGTAAGTAAGTAAGTAAGTAAGTAAGTAAGTAAGTAAGTAAGTAAGTAAGTAAGTAAGTAAGTAAGTAAGTAAGTAAGTAAGTAAGTAAGTAAGTAAGTAAGTAAGTAAGTAAGTAAGTAAGTAAGTAAGTAAGTAAGTAAGTAAGTAAGTAAGTAAGTAAGTAAGTAAGTAAGTAAGTAAGTAAGTAAGTAAGTAAGTAAGTAAGTAAGTAAGTAAGTAAGTAAGTAAGTAAGTAAGTAAGTAAGTAAGTAAGTAAGTAAGTAAGTAAGTAAGTAAGTACGTAAGTAAGTAAGTAAGTAAGTAAGTAAGTAAGTAAGTAAGTAAGTAAGTAAGTAAGTAAGTAAGTAAGTAAGTAAGTAGGTAGTAAGTAAGTAAGTAAGTAAGTAAGTAAGTAAGTAAGTAAGTAAGTAAGTAAGTAAGTAAGTAAGTAAGTAGGTAAGTAAGTAAGTAAGTAAGTAAGTAAGTAGGTAAGTAAGTAAGTAAGTAAGTAAGTAAGTAAGTAAGTAAGTAAGTAAGTAAGTAAGTAAGTAAGTAAGTAAGTAAGTAAGTAAGTAAGTAAGTAAGTAAGTAAGTAAGTAAGTAAGTAAGTAAGTAAGTAAGTAAGTAAGTAAGTAAGTAAGTAAGTAAGTAAGTAAGTAAGTAAGTAAGTAAGTAAGTAAGTAAGTAAGTAAGTAAGTAAGTAAGTAAGTAAGTAAGTAAGTAAGTAAGTAAGTAAGTAAGTAAGTAAGTAAGTAAGTAAGTAAGTAAGT
>CASBPS010000142.1:15000-47500 GCA_949126835.1 Anisus vortex
TTTTGTACGGCCAGAAAAGGAGCCAAAACCAGAAATCTGCTATTCAAGACGTTGTACGGATTGTGGAAAAGCCAAAACCACAAATCTGCTGTTGTACGGCCAGAAAAGGAGCCAAAACCAGAAATCTGCTTTTCAAGTCGTTGTACGGTTTCTGGAGAAGCCAAAACCACAAATCTGCTTTTGTACGGCCAGTAGAGAAGCCAAAACCACAAATCTGCTGTATTACGGCGAAAAGAGAAGCCAAAACCACAAATCTGCTATTCAAGTCGTTGTACTGCCAGAACAGAAGCACCATTACCACAAATCTGCTAGTCAAGTCGTTGTACGGTTTGTGGAGAAGCCAAAACAACATATCTGCTTTTTAAGTCCTTGTACGGCCAGAAAAGAAGCCAAAACTAGAAATCTGCTATTCATGTCGTTGTACGGTTTGTGGAGAGAGCCAAAACCATAAATCTGCTGTGTTACGGCCAAAAGAGAAGCTAAAACCACAAATCCTCTTTTCAAGTCGTTGTACGGCCAGAAAAGGAGCCAAAACAAGAAATCTGCTATTCAAGTCGTTGAACGGACTGTGGAAACGCCAAAACCACAAATCTGCTTTTGTACGGCCAGTAGAGAAGCCAAAACAACAAATCTGCTGTTTTACGGCCAGAAAAGAAGCCAAAACAAGAAATCTGCTTTTCAAGTCGTTGTACGGTTTCTGGAGAAGCCAAAACCACAAATCTGCTTTTGTACGGCCAGTAGAGAAGCCAAAACCACAAATCTGCTGTATTACGGCGAAAAGAGAAGCCAAAACCACAAATCTGCTATTCAAGTCGTTGTACGGCCAGAACAGAAGCACCATTACCACAAATCTGCTAGTCAAGTCGTTGTACGGTTTGTGGAGAAGCCAAAACAACAAATCTGCGTTTTAAGTCCTTGTACGGCCAGAAAAGAAGCCAAAACTAGAAATCTGCTATTCAAGTCGTTGTACGGATTGTGGAAAAACCAAAACCACAAATCTGCTTTTGTACGGCCAGAAAAGGAGCCAAAACCAGAAATCTGCTTTTCAAGTCGTTGTACAGTTTCTGGAAAAGCCAAAACCACAAATCTGCTGTTTTACGGCCAGAAAAGAAGCCAATACAAGAAATCTGCTATTCAAGACGTTGTACGGATTGTGGAAAAGCCAAAACCACAAATCTGCTTTTGTACGGCCAGAAAAGGAGCCAAAACTAGAAATCTGCTTTTCAAGTCGTTGTACGGTTTCTGGAGAAGCCAAAACCACAAATCTGCTTTTGTACGGCCAGTAGAGAAGCCAAAACCACAAATCTGCTATATTACGGCGAAAAGAGAAGCCAAAACCACAAATCTGCTATTCAAGTCGTTGTACGGCCAGAACAGAAGCACCATTACCACAAATCTGCTAGTCAAGTCGTTATACGGTTTGTGGAGAAGCCAAAACATCAAATCTGCGTTTTAAGTCCATGTACGGCCAGAAAAGAAGCCAAAACTAGAAATCTGCTATTCAAGTCGTTGTACGGATTGTGGAAAAGCCAAAACCACAAATCTGCTTTTGTACGGCCAGAAAAGGAGCCAAAACCAGAAATCTGCTTTTCAAGTCGTTGTACGGTTTCTGGAGAAGCCAAAACCACAAATCTGCTGTTTTACGGCCAGAAAAGAAGCCAAAACAAGAAATCTGCTATTCAGAACGTTGTACGGATTGTGGAAAAGCCAAAACCACAAATCTGCTTTTGTACGGCCAGAAAAGGAGCCAAAACTAGAAATCTGCTTTTCAAGTCGTTGTACGGTTTCTGGAGAAGCCAAAACCACAAATCTGCTTTTGTACGGCCAGTAGAGAAGCCAAAACCACAAATCTGCTGTATTACGGCGAAAAGAGAAGCCAAAACCACAAATCTGCTATTCAAGTCGTTGTACGGCCAGAACAGAAGCACCATTACCACAAATCTGCTAGTCAAGTCGTTATACGGTTTGTGGAGAAGCCAAAACATCAAATCTGCGTTTTAAGTCCATGTACGGCCAGAAAAGAAGCCAAAACTAGAAATCTGCTATTCAAGTCGTTGTACGGATTGTGGAAAAGCCAAAACCACAAATCTGCTTTTGTACGGCCAGAAAAGGAGCCAAAACCAGAAATCTGCTTTTCAAGTCGTTGTACGGTTTCTGGAGAAGCCAAAACCACAAATCTGCTGTTTTACGGCCAGAAAAGAAGCCAAAACAAGAAATCTGCTATTCAGAACGTTGTACGGATTGTGGAAAAGCCAAAACCACAAATCTGCTTTTGTACGGCCAGAAAAGGAGCCAAAACCAGAAATCTGCTTTTCAAGTCGTTGTACGGTTTCTGGAGAAGCCAAAACCACAAATCTGCTTTTGTACGGCCATTAGAGAAGCCAAAACCACAAATCTGCTGTATTACGGCGAAAAGAGAAGCCAAAACCACAAATCTGCTATTCAAGTCGTTGTACGGCCAGAACAGAAGCAGCATTACCACAAATCTGCTATTCAAGTCGTTGTACGGATTGTGGAAAAGCTAAAACCACAAATCTGCTTTTGTACGGCCAGTAGAGAAGCCAAAACCACAAATCTGCTGTATTACGGCGAAAAGAGAAGCTAAAACCACAAATCTGCTTTTGTACGGCCAGAAAAGGAGCCAAAACCAGAAATCTGCTTTTCAAGTCGTTGTACGGTTTCTGGAGAAGCCAAAACCACAAATCTGCTTTTGTACGTCCAGTAGAGAAGCCAAAACCACAAATCTGCTGTATTACGGAGAAAAGAGAAGCCAAAACCACAAATCTGCTATTCAAGTCGTTGTACGGCCAGAACAGAAGCACCATTACCACAAATCTGCTAGTCAAGTCGTTGTACGGATTGTGGAAAAGCCAAAACCACAAATCTGCTATTCAAGTCGTTGTACGGCCAGAACAGAAGCACCATTAACACAAATCTGCTAGTCAAGTCGTTGTACGGTTTGTGGAGAAGCCAAAACAACAAATCTGCGTTTTAAGTCCTTGTACGGCCAGAAAAGAAGCCAAAACTAGAAATCTGCTATTCAAGTCGTTGTACAGTTTCTGGAGAAGCCAAAACCACAAATCTGCTGTTTTACGGCCAGAAAAGAAGCCAATACAAGAAATCTGCTTTTCAAGTCGTTGTACGGTTTCTGGAGAAGCCAAAACCACAAATCTGCTTTTGTACGTCCAGTAGAAAAGCCAAAACCACAAATTTGCTGTATTACGGAGAAAAGAGAAGCCAAAACCACAAATCTGCTATTCAAGTCGTTGTACGGCCAGAACAGAAGCACCATTACCACAAATCTGCTAGTCAAGTCGTTGTACGGATTGTGGAAAAGCCAAAACCACAAATCTGCTTTTGTACGGCCAGAAAAGGAGCCAAAACCAGAAATCTGCTTTTCAAGTCGTTGTACGAATTTCTGGAGAAGCCAAAACCACAAATCTGCTTTTGTACGGCCAGTAGAGAAGCCAAAACCACAAATCTGCTGTATTACGGCGAAAAGAGAAGCCAAAACCACAAATCTGCTATTCAAGTCGTTGTACGGCCAGAACAGAAGCACCATTACCACAAATCTGCTAGTCAAGTCGTTGTACGGTTTGTGGAGAAGCCAAAACAACAAATCTGCGTTTTAAGTCCATGTACGGCCAGAAAAGAAGCCAAAACTAGAAATCTGCTATTCAAGTCGTTGTACGGATTGTGGAAAAGCCAAAACCACAAATCTGCTTTTGTACGGCCAGAAAAGGAGCCAAAACCAGAAATCTGCTTTTCAAGTCGTTGTACGGTTTCTGGAGAAGCCAAAACCACAAATCTGCTGTTTTACGGCCAGAAAAGAAGCCAAAACAAGAAATCTGCTATTCAGAACGTTGTACGGATTGTGGAAAAGCCAAAACCACAAATCTGCTTTTGTACGGCCAGAAAAGGAGCCAAAACCAGAAATCTGCTTTTCAAGTCGTTGTACGGTTTCTGGAGAAGCCAAAACCACAAATCTGCTTTTGTACGGCCATTAGAGAAGCCAAAACCACAAATCTGCTGTATTACGGCGAAAAGAGAAGCCAAAACCACAAATCTGCTATTCAAGTCGTTGTACGGCCAGAACAGAAGCAGCATTACCACAAATCTGCTATTCAAGTCGTTGTACGGATTGTGGAAAAGCTAAAACCACAAATCTGCTTTTGTACGGCCAGTAGAGAAGCCAAAACCACAAATCTGCTGTATTACGGAGAAAAGAGAAGCCAAAACCACAAATCTGCTATTCAAGTCGTTTTACGGCCAGAACAGAAGCACCATTACCACAAATCTGCTAGTCAAGTCGTTGTACGGTTTGTGGAGAAGCCAAAACTACAAATCTGCGTTTTAAGTCCTTGTACGGCCAGAAAAGAAGCCAAAACTAGAAATCTGCTATTGAAGTCGTTGTACGGATTGTGGAAAAACCAAAACCACAAATCTGCTGTTTTACGGCCAGAAAAGAAGCCAAAACAAGAAATCTGCTATTCAAGACGTTGTACGGATTGTGGAAAAGCCAAAACCACAAATCTGCTTTTGTACGGCCAGAAAAGGAGCCAAAACTAGAAATCTGCTTTTTAAGTCGTTGTACGGTTTCTGGAGAAGCCAAAACCACAAATCTGCTTTTGTACGGCCAGTAGAGAAGCCAAAACCACAAATCTGCTGTATTACGGCGAAAAGAGAAGCCAAAACCACAAATCTGCTATTCAAGTCGTTGTACTGCCAGAACAGAAGCACCATTACCACAAATCTGCTAGTCAAGTCGTTGTACGGTTTGTGGAGAAGCCAAAACAACATATCTGCTTTTTAAGTCCTTGTACGGCCAGAAAAGAAGCCAAAACTAGAAATCTGCTATTCATGTCGTTGTACGGTTTGTGGAGAGAGCCAAAACCATAAATCTGCTGTGTTACGGCCAAAAGAGAAGCTAAAACCACAAATCCTCTTTTCAAGTCGTTGTACGGCCAGAAAAGGAGCCAAAACAAGAAATCTGCTATTCAAGTCGTTGAACGGACTGTGGAAACGCCAAAACCACAAATCTGCTTTTGTACGGCCAGTAGAGAAGCCAAAACAACAAATCTGCTGTTTTACGGCCAGAAAAGAAGCCAAAACAAGAAATCTGCTTTTCAAGTCGTTGTACGGTTTCTGGAGAAGCCAAAACCACAAATCTGCTTTTGTACGGCCAGTAGAGAAGCCAAAACCACAAATCTGCTGTATTACGGCGAAAAGAGAAGCCAAAACCACAAATCTGCTATTCAAGTCGTTGTACGGCCAGAACAGAAGCACCATTACCACAAATCTGCTAGTCAAGTCGTTGTACGGTTTGTGGAGAAGCCAAAACAACAAATCTGCGTTTTAAGTCCTTGTACGGCCAGAAAAGAAGCCAAAACTAGAAATCTGCTATTCAAGTCGTTGTACGGATTGTGGAAAAACCAAAACCACAAATCTGCTTTTGTACGGCCAGAAAAGGAGCCAAAACCAGAAATCTGCTTTTCAAGTCGTTGTACAGTTTCTGGAAAAGCCAAAACCACAAATCTGCTGTTTTACGGCCAGAAAAGAAGCCAATACAAGAAATCTGCTATTCAAGACGTTGTACGGATTGTGGAAAAGCCAAAACCACAAATCTGCTTTTGTACGGCCAGAAAAGGAGCCAAAACTAGAAATCTGCTTTTCAAGTCGTTGTACGGTTTCTGGAGAAGCCAAAACCACAAATCTGCTTTTGTACGGCCAGTAGAGAAGCCAAAACCACAAATCTGCTGTATTACGGCGAAAAGAGAAGCCAAAACCACAAATCTGCTATTCAAGTCGTTGTACGGCCAGAACAGAAGCACCATTACCACAAATCTGCTAGTCAAGTCGTTATACGGTTTGTGGAGAAGCCAAAACATCAAATCTGCGTTTTAAGTCCATGTACGGCCAGAAAAGAAGCCAAAACTAGAAATCTGCTATTCAAGTCGTTGTACGGATTGTGGAAAAGCCAAAACCACAAATCTGCTTTTGTACGGCCAGAAAAGGAGCCAAAACCAGAAATCTGCTTTTCAAGTCGTTGTACGGTTTCTGGAGAAGCCAAAACCACAAATCTGCTGTTTTACGGCCAGAAAAGAAGCCAAAACAAGAAATCTGCTATTCAGAACGTTGTACGGATTGTGGAAAAGCCAAAACCACAAATCTGCTTTTGTACGGCCAGAAAAGGAGCCAAAACCAGAAATCTGCTTTTCAAGTCGTTGTACGGTTTCTGGAGAAGCCAAAACCACAAATCTGCTTTTGTACGGCCATTAGAGAAGCCAAAACCACAAATCTGCTGTATTACGGCGAAAAGAGAAGCCAAAACCACAAATCTGCTATTCAAGTCGTTGTACGGCCAGAACAGAAGCAGCATTACCACAAATCTGCTATTCAAGTCGTTGTACGGATTGTGGAAAAGCTAAAACCACAAATCTGCTTTTGTACGGCCAGTAGAGAAGCCAAAACCACAAATCTGCTGTATTACGGCGAAAAGAGAAGCTAAAACCACAAATCTGCTTTTGTACGGCCAGAAAAGGAGCCAAAACCAGAAATCTGCTTTTCAAGTCGTTGTACGGTTTCTGGAGAAGCCAAAACCACAAATCTGCTTTTGTACGTCCAGTAGAGAAGCCAAAACCACAAATCTGCTGTATTACGGAGAAAAGAGAAGCCAAAACCACAAATCTGCTATTCAAGTCGTTGTACGGCCAGAACAGAAGCACCATTACCACAAATCTGCTAGTCAAGTCGTTGTACGGATTGTGGAAAAGCCAAAACCACAAATCTGCTATTCAAGTCGTTGTACGGCCAGAACAGAAGCACCATTACCACAAATCTGCTAGTCAAGTCGTTGTACGGTTTGTGGAGAAGCTAAAACAACAAATCTGCGTTTTAAGTCCTTGTACGGCCAGAAAAGAAGCCAAAACTAGAAATCTGCTATTCAAGTCGTTGTACAGTTTCTGGAGAAGCCAAAACCACAAATCTGCTGTTTTACGGCCAGAAAAGAAGCCAATACAAGAAATCTGCTTTTCAAGTCGTTGTACGGTTTCTGGAGAAGCCAAAACCACAAATCTGCTTTTGTACGTCCAGTAGAAAAGCCAAAACCACAAATTTGCTGTATTACGGAGAAAAGAGAAGCCAAAACCACAAATCTGCTATTCAAGTCGTTGTACGGCCAGAACAGAAGCACCATTACCACAAATCTGCTAGTCAAGTCGTTGTACGGATTGTGGAAAAGCCAAAACCACAAATCTGCTTTTGTACGGCCAGAAAAGGAGCCAAAACCAGAAATCTGCTTTTCAAGTCGTTGTACGGTTTCGGGAGAAGCCAAAACCACAAATCTGCTTTTGTACGGCCAGTAGAGAAGCCAAAACCACAAATCTGCTGTATTACGGCGAAAAGAGAAGCCAAAACCACAAATCTGCTATTCAAGTCGTTGTACGGCCAGAACAGAAGCACCATTACCACAAATCTGCTAGTCAAGTCGTTGTACGGTTTGTGGAGAAGCCAAAACAACAAATCTGCGTTTTAAGTCCATGTACGGCCAGAAAAGAAGCCAAAACTAGAAATCTGCTATTCAAGTCGTTGTACGGATTGTGGAAAAGCCAAAACCACAAATCTGCTTTTGTACGGCCAGAAAAGGAGCCAAAACCAGAAATCTGCTTTTCAAGTCGTTGTACGGTTTCTGGAGAAGCCAAAACCACAAATCTGCTGTTTTACGGCCAGAAAAGAAGCCAAAACAAGAAATCTGCTATTCAGAACGTTGTACGGATTGTGGAAAAGCCAAAACCAGAAATCTGCTTTTCAAGTCGTTGTACGGTTTCTGGAGAAGCCAAAACCACAAATCTGCTTTTGTACGGCCATTAGAGAAGCCAAAACCACAAATCTGCTGTATTACGGCGAAAAGAGAAGCCAAAACCACAAATCTGCTATTCAAGTCGTTGTACGGCCAGAACAGAAGCAGCATTACCACAAATCTGCTATTCAAGTCGTTTTACGGATTGTGGAAAAGCTAAAACCACAAATCTGCTTTTGTACGGCCAGTAGAGAAGCCAAAACCACAAATCTGCTGTATTACGGAGAAAAGAGAAGCCAAAACCACAAATCTGCTATTCAAGTCGTTTTACGGCCAGAACAGAAGCACCATTACCACAAATCTGCTAGTCAAGTCGTTGTACGGTTTGTGGAGAAGCCAAAACTACAAATCTGCGTTTTAAGTCCTTGTACGGCCAGAAAAGAAGCCAAAACTAGAAATCTGCTATTGAAGTCGTTGTACGGATTGTGGAAAAACCAAAACCACAAATCTGCTGTTTTACGGCCAGAAAAGAAGCCAAAACAAGAAATCTGCTATTCAAGACGTTGTACGGATTGTGGAAAAGCCAAAACCACAAATCTGCTTTTGTACGGCCAGAAAAGGAGCCAAAACTAGAAATCTGCTTTTTAAGTCGTTGTACGGTTTCTGGAGAAGCCAAAACCACAAATCTGCTTTTGTACGGCCAGTAGAGAAGCCAAAACCACAAATCTGCTGTATTACGGTAAAAATAGAAGCCAAAACCACAAATCTGCTATTCAAGTCGTTGTACGGCCAGAACAGAAGCAGCATTACCACAAATCTGCTAGTCAAGTCGTTGTACGGTTTGTGGAGAAGCCAAAACAGCAAATCTGCTTTTTAAGTCCTTGTACGGCCAGTAAAGAAGCCAAAACTAGAAATCTGCTATTCAAGTCGTTGTACGGTTTGTGGAGAGAGCCAAAACCATAAATCTGCTGTTTTACGGCCAGAAAAAAAGCCAAAACAAGAAATCTGCTATTCAAGTCGTTGTACGGATTGTGGAAAAGCTAAAACCACAAATCTGCTTTTGTACGGCCAGAAAAGGAGCCAAAACCAGAAATCTGCTTTTCAAGTTGTTGTACGGTTTCTGGAGAAGCCAAAACCACAAATCTGCCTTTGTACGTCCAGTAGAGAAGCCAAAACCACAAATCTGCTGTATTAAGGCGAAAAGAGAAGCCAAAACCCACAAATCTGCTTTTGTACGGCCAGAAAAGGAGCCAAAACCAGAAATCTGCTTTTCAAGTCGTTGTACGGTTTCTGGAGAAGCCAAAACCACAAATCTGCTTTTGTACGGCCATTAGAGAAGCCAAAACCACAAATCTGCTGTATTACGGCGAAAAGAGAAGCCAAAACCACAAATCTGCTATTCAAGTCGTTGTACGGCCAGAACAGAAGCAGCATTACCACAAATCTGCTATTCAAGTCGTTGTACGGATTGTGGAAAAGCTAAAACCACAAATCTGCTTTTGTACGGCCAGTAGAGAAGCCAAAACCACAAATCTGCTGTATTACGAGAAAAGAGAAGCCAAAACCACAAATCTGCTGTTCAAGTCGTTTTACGGCCAGAACAGAAGCACCATTACCACAAATCTGCTAGTCAAGTCGTTGTACGGTTTGTGGAGAAGCCAAAACTACAAATCTGCGTTTTAAGTCCTTGTACGGCCAGAAAAGAAGCCAAAACTAGAAATCTGCTATTGAAGTCGTTGTACGGATTGTGGAAAAACCAAAACCACAAATCTGCTGTTTTACGGCCAGAAAAGAAGCCAAAACTAGAAATCTGCTTTTTAAGTCGTTGTACGGTTTCTGGAGAAGCCAAAACCACAAATCTGCTTTTGTACGGCCAGTAGAGAAGCCAAAACCACAAATCTGCTGTATTACGGCGAAAATAGAAGCCAAAACCACAAATCTGCTATTCAAGTCGTTGTACGGCCAGAACAGAAGCAGCATTACCACAAATCTGCTAGTCAAGTCGTTGTACGGTTTGTGGAGAAGCCAAAACAGCAAATCTGCTTTTTAAGTCCTTGTACGGCCAGTAAAGAAGCCAAAATTAGAAATCTGCTATTCAAGTCGTTGTACGGTTTGTGGAGAGAGCCAAAACCATAAATCTGCTGTTTTACGGCCAGAAAAAAAGCCAAAACAAGAAATCTGCTATTCAAGTCGTTGTACGGATTGTGGAAAAGCTAAAACCACAAATCTGCTTTTGTACGGCCAGAAAAGGAGCCAAAACCAGAAATCTGCTTTTCAAGTTGTTGTACGGTTTCTGGAGAAGCCAAAACCACAAATCTGCCTTTGTACGTCCAGTAGAGAAGCCAAAACCACAAATCTGCTGTATTAAGGCGAAAAGAGAAGCCAAAACCACAAAACTGCTATTCAAGTCGTTGTAAGGCCAGAACAGAAGCACCATTACCACAAATCTGCTAGTCAAGTCGTTGTACAATTTGTGGAGAAGCCAAAACAACAAATCTGCGTTTTAAGTCCTTGTACGGCCAGAAAAGAAGCCAACCTTAGAAATCTGCTATTCAAGTCGTTGTACGGATTGTGGAAAAGCCAAAACCACAAATCTGCTTTTGTACGGCCAGAAAAGGAGCCAAAACCAGAAATCTGCTATTCAAGACGTTGTACGGATTGTGGAAAAGCCAAAACCACAAATCTGCTGTTGTACGGCCAGAAAAGGAGCCAAAACCAGAAATCTGCTTTTCAAGTCGTTGTACGGTTTCTGGAGAAGCCAAAACCACAAATCTGCTTTTGTACGGCCAGTAGAGAAGCCAAAACCACAAATCTGCTGTATTACGGCGAAAAGAGAAGCCAAAACCACAAATCTGCTATTCAAGTCGTTGTACTGCCAGAACAGAAGCACCATTACCACAAATCTGCTAGTCAAGTCGTTGTACGGTTTGTGGAGAAGCCAAAACAACAAATCTGCTTTTTAAGTCCTTTTACGGCCAGAAAAGAAGCCAAAACTAGAAATCTGCTATTCATGTCGTTGTACGGTTTGTGGAGAAAGCCAAAACCATAAATCTGCTGTGTTACGGCCAAAAGAGAAGCTAAAACCACAAATCCTCTTTTCAAGTCGTTGTACGGCCAGAAAAGGAGCCAAAACAAGAAATCTGCTATTCAAGTCGTTGTACGGACTGTGGAAACGCCAAAACCACAAATCTGCTTTTGTACGGCCAGTAGAGAAGCCAAAACAACAAATCTGCTGTTTTACGGCCAGAAAAGAAGCCAAAACAAGAAATCTGCTTTTCAAGTCGTTGTACGGTTTCTGGAGAAGCCAAAACCACAAATCTGCTTTTGTACGGCCAGTAGAGAAGCCAAAACCACAAATCTGCTGTATTACGGAGAAAAGAGAAGCCAAAACCACAAATCTGCTATTCAAGTCGTTGTACGGCCAGAACAGAAGCACCATTACCACAAATCTGCTAGTCAAGTCGTTGTACGGTTTGTGGAGAAGCCAAAACAACAAATCTGCGTTTTAAGTCCTTGTACGGCCAGAAAAGAAGCCAAAACTAGAAATCTGCTATTCAAGTCGTTGTACGGATTGTGGAAAAACCAAAACCACAAATCTGCTTTTGTACGGCCAGAAAAGGAGCCAAAACCATAAATCTGCTTTTCAAGTCGTTGTACAGTTTCTGAAGAAGCCAAAACCACAAATCTGCTGTTTTACGGCCAGAAAAGAAGCCAATACAAGAAATCTGCTATTCAAGACGTTTTACGGATTGTGGAAAAGCCAAAACCACAAATCTGCTTTTGTATGGTCAGAAAAGGAGCCAAAACCAGAAATCTGCTTTTCAAGTCGTTGTACGGTTTCTGGAGAAGCCAAAACCACAAATCTGCTTTTGTACGGCCAGTAGAGAAGCCAAAACCACAAATCTGCTGTATTACGGCGAAAAGAGAAGCCAAAACCACAAATCTGCTATTCAAGTCGTTGTACGGCCAGAAAAGAAGCCAAAACTAGAAATCTGCTATTCAAGTCGTTGTACGGATTGTGGAAAAGCCAAAACCACAAATCTGCTTTTGTACGGCCAGAAAAGGAGCCAAAACCAGAAATCTGCTTTTCAAGTCGTTGTACGGTTTCTGGAGAAGCCAAAACCACAAATCTGCTGTTTTACGGCCAGAAAAGAAGCCAAAACAAGAAATCTGCTATTCAGAACGTTGTACGGATTGTGGAAAAGCCAAAACCACAAATCTGCTTTTGTACGGCCAGAAAAGGAGCCAAAACCAGAAATCTGCTTTTCAAGTCGTTGTACGGTTTCTGGAGAAGCCAAAACCACAAATCTGCTTTTGTACGGCCATTAGAGAAGCCAAAACCACAAATCTGCTGTATTACGGCGAAAAGAGAAGCCAAAACCACAAATCTGCTATTCAAGTCGTTGTACGGCCAGAACAGAAGCAGCATTACCACAAATCTGCTATTCAAGTCGTTGTACGGATTGTGGAAAAGCTAAAACCACAAATCTGCTTTTGTACGGCCAGTAGAGAAGCCAAAACCACAAATCTGCTGTATTACGGAGAAAAGAGAAGCCAAAACCACAAATCTGCTATTCAAGTCGTTTTACGGCCAGAACAGAAGCACCATTACCACAAATCTGCTAGTCAAGTCGTTGTACGGTTTGTGGAGAAGCCAAAACTACAAATCTGCGTTTTAAGTCCTTGTACGGCCAGAAAAGAAGCCAAAACTAGAAATCTGCTATTGAAGTCGTTGTACGGATTGTGGAAAAACCAAAACCACAAATCTGCTGTTTTACGGCCAGAAAAGAAGCCAAAACAAGAAATCTGCTATTCAAGACGTTGTACGGATTGTGGAAAAGCCAAAACCACAAATCTGCTTTTGTACGGCCAGAAAAGGAGCCAAAACTAGAAATCTGCTTTTTAAGTCGTTGTACGGTTTCTGGAGAAGCCAAAACCACAAATCTGCTTTTGTACGGCCAGTAGAGAAGCCAAAACCACAAATCTGCTGTATTACGGTAAAAATAGAAGCCAAAACCACAAATCTGCTATTCAAGTCGTTGTACGGCCAGAACAGAAGCAGCATTACCACAAATCTGCTAGTCAAGTCGTTGTACGGTTTGTGGAGAAGCCAAAACAGCAAATCTGCTTTTTAAGTCCTTGTACGGCCAGTAAAGAAGCCAAAACTAGAAATCTGCTATTCAAGTCGTTGTACGGTTTGTGGAGAAAGCCAAAACCATAAATCTGCTGTTTTACGGCCAGAAAAAAAGCCAAAACAAGAAATCTGCTATTCAAGTCGTTGTACGGATTGTGGAAAAGCTTAAACCACAAATCTGCTTTTGTACGGCCAGAAAAGGAGCCAAAACCAGAAATCTGCTTTTCAAGTTGTTGTACGGTTTCTGGAGAAGCCAAAACCACAAATCTGCCTTTGTACGTCCAGTAGAGAAGCCAAAACCACAAATCTGCTGTATTAAGGCGAAAAGAGAAGCCAAAACCCACAAATCTGCTTTTGTACGGCCAGAAAAGGAGCCAAAACCAAAAATCTGCTTTTCAAGTCGTTGTACGGTTTCTGGAGAAGCCAAAACCACAAATCTGCTTTTGTACGGCCATTAGAGAAGCCAAAACCACAAATCTGCTATTCAAGTCGTTGTACGGCCAGAACAGAAGCAGCATTACCACAAATCTGCTATTCAAGTCGTTGTACGGATTGTGGAAAAGCTAAAACCACAAATCTGCTTTTGTACGGCCAGTAGAGAAGCCAAAACCACAAATCTGCTGTATTACGAGAAAAGAGAAGCCAAAACCACAAATCTGCTGTTCAAGTCGTTTTACGGCCAGAACAGAAGCACCATTACCACAAATCTGCTAGTCAAGTCGTTGTACGGTTTGTGGAGAAGCCAAAACTACAAATCTGCGTTTTAAGTCCTTGTACGGCCAGAAAAGAAGCCAAAACTAGAAATCTGCTATTGAAGTCGTTGTACGGATTGTGGAAAAACCAAAACCACAAATCTGCTGTTTTACGGCCAGAAAAGAAGCCAAAACAAGAAATCTGCTATTCAAGACGTTGTACGGATTGTGGAAAAGCCAAAACCACAAATCTGCTTTTGTACGGCCAGAAAAGGAGCCAAAACTAGAAATCTGCTTTTTAAGTCGTTGTACGGTTTCTGGAGAAGCCAAAACCACAAATCTGCTTTTGTACGGCCAGTAGAGAAGCCAAAACCACAAATCTGCTGTATTACGGCGAAAATAGAAGCCAAAACCACAAATCTGCTATTCAAGTCGTTGTACGGCCAGAACAGAAGCAGCATTACCACAAATCTGCTAGTCAAGTCGTTGTACGGTTTGTGGAGAAGCCAAAAATGCAAATCTGCTTTTTAAGTCCTTGTACGGCCAGTAAAGAAGCCAAAATTAGAAATCTGCTATTCAAGTCGTTGTACGGTTTGTGGAGAGAGCCAAAACCATAAATCTGCTGTTTTACGGCCAGAAAAAAAGCCAAAACAAGAAATCTGCTATTCAAGTCGTTGTACGGATTGTGGAAAAGCTAAAACCACAAATCTGCTTTTGTACGGCCAGAAAAGGAGCCAAAACCAGAAATCTGCTTTTCAAGTTGTTGTACGGTTTCTGGAGAAGCCAAAACCACAAATCTGCCTTTGTACGTCCAGTAGAGAAGCCAAAACCACAAATCTGCTGTATTAAGGCGAAAAGAGAAGCCAAAACCACAAATCTGCTATTCAAGTCGTTGTAAGGCCAGAACAGAAGCACCATTACCACAAATCTGCTAGTCAAGTCGTTGTACAATTTGTGGAGAAGCCAAAACAACAAATCTGCGTTTTAAGTCCTTGTACGGCCAGAAAAGAAGCCAAAACTAGAAATCTGCTATTCAAGTCGTTGTACGGATTGTGGAAAAGCCAAAACCACAAATCTGCTTTTGTACGGCCAGAAAAGGAGCCAAAACCAGAAATCTGCTATTCAAGACGTTGTACGGATTGTGGAAAAGCCAAAACCACAAATCTGCTGTTGTACGGCCAGAAAAGGAGCCAAAACCAGAAATCTGCTTTTCAAGTCGTTGTACGGTTTCTGGAGAAGCCAAAACCACAAATCTGCTTTTGTACGGCCAGTAGAGAAGCCAAAACCACAAATCTGCTGTATTACGGCGAAAAGAGAAGCCAAAACCACAAATCTGCTATTCAAGTCGTTGTACTGCCAGAACAGAAGCACCATTACCACAAATCTGCTAGTCAAGTCGTTGTACGGTTTGTGGAGAAGCCAAAACAACAAATCTGCTTTTTAAGTCCTTGTACGGCCAGAAAAGAAGCCAAAACTAGAAATCTGCTATTCATGTCGTTGTACGGTTTGTGGAGAAAGCCAAAACCATAAATCTGCTGTGTTACGGCCAAAGGAGAAGCTAAAACCACAAATCCTCTTTTCAAGTCGTTGTACGGCCAGAAAAGGAGCCAAAACAAGAAATCTGCTATTCAAGTCGTTGTACGGACTGTGGAAACGCCAAAACCACAAATCTGCTTTTGTACGGCCAGTAGAGAAGCCAAAACAACAAATCTGCTGTTTTACGGCCAGAAAAGAAGCCAAAACAAGAAATCTGCTTTTCAAGTCGTTGTACGGTTTCTGGAGAAGCCAAAACCACAAATCTGCTTTTGTACGGCCAGTAGAGAAGCCAAAACCACAAATCTGCTGTATTAAGGCGAAAAGAGAAGCCAAAACCACAAATCTGCTATTCAAGTCGTTGTAAGGCCAGAACAGAAGCACAATTACCACAAATCTGCTAGTCAAGTCGTTGTACAATTTGTGGAGAAGCCAAAACAACAAATCTGCGTTTTAAGTCCTTGTACGGCCAGAAAAGAAGCCAAAACTAGAAATCTGCTATTCAAGTCGTTGTACGGATTGTGGAAAAGCCAAAACCACAAATCTGCTTTTGTACGGCCAGAAAAGGAGCCAAAACCAGAAATCTGCTATTCAAGACGTTGTACGGATTGTGGAAAAGCCAAAACCACAAATCCTCTTTTCAAGTCGTTGTACGGCCAGAAAAGGAGCCAAAACAAGAAATCTGCTTTTCAAGTCGTTGTACGGTTTCTGGAGAAGCCAAAACCACAAATCTGCTTTTGTACGGCCAGTAGAGAAGCCAAAACCACAAATCTGCTGTATTACGGCGAAAAGAGAAGCCAAAACCACAAATCTGCTATTCAAGTCGTTGTACGGCCAAAACAGAAGCACCATTACCACAAATCTGCTAGTCAAGTCGTTGTACGGTTTGTGGAGAAGCCAAAACAACAAATCTGCGTTTTAAGTCCTTGTACGGCCAGAAAAGAAGCCAAAACTAGAAATCTGCTATTCAAGTCGTTGTACGGATTGTGGAAAAACCAAAACCACAAATCTGCTTTTGTACGGCCAGAAAAGGAGCCAAAACCAGAAATCTGCTTTTCAAGTCGTTGTACAGTTTCTGGAGAAGCCAAAACCACAAATCTGCTGTTTTACGGCCAGAAAAGAAGCCAATACAAGAAATCTGCTATTCAAGACGTTTTACGGATTGTGGAAAAGCCAAAACCACAAATCTGCTTTTGTATGGTCAGAAAAGGAGCCAAAACCAGAAATCTGCTTTTCAAGTCGTTGTACGGTTTCTGGAGAAGCCAAAACCACAAATCTGCTTTTGTACGGCCAGTAGAGAAGCCAAAACCACAAATCTGCTGTATTACGGCGAAAAGAGAAGCCAAAACCACAAATCTGCTATTCAAGTCGTTGTACGGCCAGAAAAGAAGCCAAAACTAGAAATCTGCTATTCAAGTCGTTGTACGGATTGTGGAAAAGCCAAAACCACAAATCTGCTTTTGTACGGCCAGAAAAGGAGCCAAAACCAGAAATCTGCTTTTCAAGTCGTTGTACGGTTTCTGGAGAAGCCAAAACCACAAATCTGCTGTTTTACGGCCAGAAAAGAAGCCAAAACAAGAAATCTGCTATTCAGAACGTTGTACGGATTGTGGAAAAGCCAAAACCACAAATCTGCTTTTGTACGGCCAGAAAAGGAGCCAAAACCAGAAATCTGCTTTTCAAATAGTTGTACGGTTTCTGGAGAAGCCAAAACCACAAATCTGCTTTTGTACGGCCATTAGAGAAGCCAAAACCACAAATCTGCTGTATTACGGCGAAAAGAGAAGCCAAAACCACAAATCTGCTATTCAAGTCGTTGTACGGCCAGAACAGAAGCAGCATTACCACAAATCTGCTATTCAAGTCGTTGTACGGATTGTGGAAAAGCTAAAACCACAAATCTGCTTTTGTACGGCCAGTAGAGAAGCCAAAACCACAAATCTGCTGTATTACGGAGAAAAGAGAAGCCAAAACCACAAATCTGCTATTCAAGTCGTTTTACGGCCAGAACAGAAGCACCATTACCACAAATCTGCTAGTCAAGTCGTTGTACAATTTGTGGAGAAGCCAAAACAACAAATCTGCGTTTTAAGTCCTTGTACGGCCAGAAAAGAAGCCAAAACTAGAAATCTGCTATTTAAGTCGTTGTACGGATTGTGGAAAAGCCAAAACCACAAATCTGCTTTTGTACGGCCAGAAAAGGAGCCAAAACCAGAAATCTGCTATTCAAGACGTTGTACGGATTGTGGAAAAGCCAAAACCACAAATCTGCTGTTGTACGGCCAGAAAAGGAGCCAAAACCAGAAATCTGCTTTTCAAGTCGTTGTACGGTTTCTGGAGAAGCCAAAACCACAAATCTGCTTTTGTACGGCCAGTAGAGAAGCCAAAACCACAAATCTGCTGTATTACGGCGAAAAGAGAAGCCAAAACCACAAATCTGCTATTCAAGTCGTTGTACTGCCAGAACAGAAGCACCATTACCACAAATCTGCTAGTCAAGTCGTTGTACGGTTTGTGGAGAAGCCAAAACAACAAATCTGCTTTTTAAGTCCTTGTACGGCCAGAAAAGAAGCCAAAACTAGAAATCTGCTATTCATGTCGTTGTACGGTTTGTGGAGAAAGCCAAAACCATAAATCTGCTGTGTTACGGCCAAAGGAGAAGCTAAAACCACAAATCCTCTTTTCAAGTCGTTGTACGGCCAGAAAAGGAGCCAAAACAAGAAATCTGCTATTCAAGTCGTTGTACGGATTGTGGAAAAGCCAAAACCACAAATCTGCTTTTGTACGGCTAGAAAAGGAGCCAAAACCAGAAATCTGCTTTTCAAGTCGTTGTACGGTTTCTGGAGAAGCCAAAACCACAAATCTGCTGTTTTACGGCCAGAAAAGAAGCCAAAACAAGAAATCTGCTATTCAGAACGTTGTACGGATTGTGGAAAAGCCAAAACCACAAATCTGCTTTTGTACGGCCAGAAAAGGAGCCAAAACCAGAAATCTGCTTTTCAAGTTGTTGTACGGTTTCTGGAGAAGCCAAAACCACAAATCTGCCTTTGTACGTCCAGTAGAGAAGCCAAAACCACAAATCTGCTGTATTAAGGCGAAAAGAGAAGCCAAAACCACAAATCTGCTATTCAAGTCGTTGTAAGGCCAGAACAGAAGCACAATTACCACAAATCTGCTAGTCAAGTCGTTGTACAATTTGTGGAGAAGCCAAAACAACAAATCTGCGTTTTAAGTCCTTGTACGGCCAGAAAAGAAGCCAAAACTAGAAATCTGCTATTCAAGTCGTTGTACGGATTGTGGAAAAGCCAAAACCACAAATCTGCTTTTGTACGGCCAGAAAAGGAGCCAAAACCAGAAATCTGCTATTCAAGACGTTGTACGGATTGTGGAAAAGCCAAAACCACAAATCCTCTTTTCAAGTCGTTGTACGGCCAGAAAAGGAGCCAAAACAAGAAATCTGCTTTTCAAGTCGTTGTACGGTTTCTGGAGAAGCCAAAACCACAAATCTGCTTTTGTACGGCCAGTAGAGAAGCCAAAACCACAAATCTGCTGTATTACGGCGAAAAGAGAAGCCAAAACCACAAATCTGCTATTCAAGTCGTTGTACGGCCAAAACAGAAGCACCATTACCACAAATCTGCTAGTCAAGTCGTTGTACGGTTTGTGGAGAAGCCAAAACAACAAATCTGCGTTTTAAGTCCTTGTACGGCCAGAAAAGAAGCCAAAACTAGAAATCTGCTATTCAAGTCGTTGTACGGATTGTGGAAAAACCAAAACCACAAATCTGCTTTTGTACGGCCAGAAAAGGAGCCAAAACCAGAAATCTGCTTTTCAAGTCGTTGTACAGTTTCTGGAGAAGCCAAAACCACAAATCTGCTGTTTTACGGCCAGAAAAGAAGCCAATACAAGAAATCTGCTATTCAAGACGTTTTACGGATTGTGGAAAAGCCAAAACCACAAATCTGCTTTTGTATGGTCAGAAAAGGAGCCAAAACCAGAAATCTGCTTTTCAAGTCGTTGTACGGTTTCTGGAGAAGCCAAAACCACAAATCTGCTTTTGTACGGCCAGTAGAGAAGCCAAAACCACAAATCTGCTGTATTACGGCGAAAAGAGAAGCCAAAACCACAAATCTGCTATTCAAGTCGTTGTACGGCCAGAAAAGAAGCCAAAACTAGAAATCTGCTATTCAAGTCGTTGTACGGATTGTGGAAAAGCCAAAACCACAAATCTGCTTTTGTACGGCCAGAAAAGGAGCCAAAACCAGAAATCTGCTTTTCAAGTCGTTGTACGGTTTCTGGAGAAGCCAAAACCACAAATCTGCTGTTTTACGGCCAGAAAAAAAGCCAAAACAAGAAATCTGCTATTCAGAACGTTGTACGGATTGTGGAAAAGCCAAAACCACAAATCTGCTTTTGTACGGCCAGAAAAGGAGCCAAAACCAGAAATATGCTTTTCAAGTCGTTGTACGGTTTCTGGAGAAGCCAAAACCACAAATCTGCTTTTGTACGGCCATTAGAGAAGCCAAAACCACAAATCTGCTGTATTACGGCGAAAAGAGAAGCCAAAACCACAAATCTGCTATTCAAGTCGTTGTACGGCCAGAACAGAAGCAGCATTACCACAAATCTGCTATTCAAGTCGTTGTACGGATTGTGGAAAAGCTAAAACCACAAATCTGCTTTTGTACGGCCAGTAGAGAAGCCAAAACCACAAATCTGCTGTATTACGGAGAAAAGAGAAGCCAAAACCACAAATCTGCTATTCAAGTCGTTTTACGGCCAGAACAGAAGCACCATTACCACAAATCTGCTAGTCAAGTCGTTGTACAATTTGTGGAGAAGCCAAAACAACAAATCTGCGTTTTAAGTCCTTGTACGGCCAGAAAAGAAGCCAAAACTAGAAATCTGCTATTCAAGTCGTTGTACGGATTGTGGAAAAGCCAAAACCACAAATCTGCTTTTGTACGGCCAGAAAAGGAGCCAAAACCAGAAATCTGCTATTCAAGACGTTGTACGGATTGTGGAAAAGCCAAAACCACAAATCTGCTGTTGTACGGCCAGAAAAGGAGCCAAAACCAGAAATCTGCTTTTCAAGTCGTTGTACGGTTTCTGGAGAAGCCAAAACCACAAATCTGCTTTTGTACGGCCAGTAGAGAAGCCAAAACCACAAATCTGCTGTATTACGGCGAAAAGAGAAGCCAAAACCACAATCCTGCTATTCAAGTCGTTGTACTGCCAGAACAGAAGCACCATTACCACAAATCTGCTAGTCAAGTCGTTGTACGGTTTGTGGAGAAGCCAAAACAACAAATCTGCTTTTTAAGTCCTTGTACGGCCAGAAAAGAAGCCAAAACTAGAAATCTGCTATTCATGTCGTTGTACGGTTTGTGGAGAAAGCCAAAACCATAAATCTGCTGTGTTACGGCCAAAGGAGAAGCTAAAACCACAAATCCTCTTTTCAAGTCGTTGTACGGCCAGAAAAGGAGCCAAAACAAGAAATCTGCTATTCAAGTCGTTGTACGGACTGTGGAAACGCCAAAACCACAAATCTGCTTTTGTACGGCCAGTAGAGAAGCCAAAACAACAAATCTGCTGTTTTACGGCCAGAAAAGAAGCCAAAACAAGAAATCTGCTTTTCAAGTCGTTGTACGGTTTCTGGAGAGAGCCAAAACCACAAATCTGCTTTTGTACGGCCAGAAAAGGAGCCAAAACCAGAAATCTGCTTTTCAAGTTGTTGTACGGTTTCTGGAGAAGCCAAAACCACAAATCTGCCTTTGTACGTCCAGTAGAGAAGCCAAAACCACAAATCTGCTGTATTAAGGCGAAAAGAGAAGCCAAAACCCACAAATCTGCTTTTGTACGGCCAGAAAAGGAGCCAAAACCAGAAATCTGCTTTTCAAGTCGTTGTACGGTTTCTGGAGAAGCCAAAACCACAAATCTGCTTTTGTACGGCCATTAGAGAAGCCAAAACTACAAATCTGCTGTATTACGGCGAAAAGAGAAGCCAAAACCACAAATCTGCTATTCAAGTCGTTGTACGGCCAGAACAGAAGCAGCATTACCACAAATCTGCTATTCAAGTCGTTGTACGGATTGTGGAAAAGCTAAAACCACAAATCTGCTTTTGTACGGCCAGTAGAGAAGCCAAAACCACAAATCTGCTGTATTACGAGAAAAGAGAAGCCAAAACCACAAATCTGCTGTTCAAGTCGTTTTACGGCCAGAACAGAAGCACCATTACCACAAATCTGCTAGTCAAGTCGTTGTACGGTTTGTGGAGAAGCCAAAACTACAAATCTGCGTTTTAAGTCCTTGTACGGCCAGAAAAGAAGCCAAAACTAGAAATCTGCTATTGAAGTCGTTGTACGGATTGTGGAAAAACCAAAACCACAAATCTGCTGTTTTACGGCCAGAAAAGAAGCCAAAACAAGAAATCTGCTATTCAAGACGTTGTACGGATTGTGGAAAAGCCAAAACCACAAATCTGCTTTTGTATGGCCAGAAAAGGAGCCAAAACTAGAAATCTGCTTTTTAAGTCGTTGTACGGTTTCTGGAGAAGCCAAAACCACAAATCTGCTTTTGTACGGCCAGTAGAGAAGCCAAAACCACAAATCTGCTGTATTACGGCGAAAATAGAAGCCAAAACCACAAATCTGCTATTCAAGTCGTTGTACGGCCAGAACAGAAGCAGCATTACCACAAATCTGCTAGTCAAGTTGTTGTACTGTTTGTGGAGAAGCCAAAACAGCAAATCTGCTTTTTAAGTCCTTGTACGGCCAGTAAAGAAGCCAAAATTAGAAATCTGCTATTCAAGTCGTTGTACGGTTTGTGGAGAGAGCCAAAACCATAAATCTGCTGTTTTACGGCCAGAAAAAAAGCCAAAACAAGAAATCTGCTATTCAAGTCGTTGTACGGATTGTGGAAAAGCTAAAACCACAAATCTGCTTTTGTACGGCCAGAAAAGGAGCCAAAACCAGAAATCTGCTTTTCAAGTTGTTGTACGGTTTCTGGAGAAGCCAAAACCACAAATCTGCCTTTGTACGTCCAGTAGAGAAGCCAAAACCACAAATCTGCTGTATTAAGGCGAAAAGAGAAGCCAAAACCACAAATCTGCTATTCAAGTCGTTGTAAGGCCAGAACAGAAGCACCATTACCACAAATCTGCTAGTCAAGTCGTTGTACAATTTGTGGAGAAGCCAAAACAACAAATCTGCGTTTTAAGTCCTTGTACGGCCAGAAAAGAAGCCAAAACTAGAAATCTGCTATTCAAGTCGTTGTACGGATTGTGGAAAAGCCAAAACCACAAATCTGCTTTTGTACGGCCAGAAAAGGAGCCAAAACCAGAAATCTGCTATTCAAGACGTTGTACGGATTGTGGAAAAGCCAAAACCACAAATCTGCTGTTGTACGGCCAGAAAAGGAGCCAAAACCAGAAATCTGCTTTTCAAGTCGTTGTACGGTTTCTGGAGAAGCCAAAACCACAAATCTGCTTTTGTACGGCCAGTAGAGAAGCCAAAACCACAAATCTGCTGTATTACGGCGAAAAGAGAAGCCAAAACCACAAATCTGCTATTCAAGTCGTTGTACTGCCAGAACAGAAGCACCATTACCACAAATCTGCTAGTCAAGTCGTTGTACGGTTTGTGGAGAAGCCAAAACAACAAATCTGCTTTTTAAGTCCTTGTACGGCCAGAAAAGAAGCCAAAACTAGAAATCTGCTATTCATGTCGTTGTACGGTTTGTGGAGAAAGCCAAAACCATAAATCTGCTGTGTTACGGCCAAAAGAGAAGCTAAAACCACAAATCCTCTTTTCAAGTCGTTGTACGGCCAGAAAAGGAGCCAAAACAAGAAATCTGCTATTCAAGTCGTTGTACGGACTGTGGAAACGCCAAAACCACAAATCTGCTTTTGTACGGCCAGTAGAGAAGCCAAAACAACAAATCTGCTGTTTTACGGCCAGAAAAGAAGCCAAAACAAGAAATCTGCTTTTCAAGTCGTTGTACGGTTTCTGGAGAAGCCAAAACCACAAATCTGCTTTTGTACGGCCAGTAGAGAAGCCAAAACCACAAATCTGCTGTATTACGGAGAAAAGAGAAGCCAAAACCACAAATCTGCTATTCAAGTCGTTGTACGGCCAAAACAGAAGCACCATTACCACAAATCTGCTAGTCAAGTCGTTGTACGGTTTGTGGAGAAGCCAAAACAACAAATCTGCGTTTTAAGTCCTTGTACGGCCAGAAAAGAAGCCAAAACTAGAAATCTGCTATTCAAGTCGTTGTACGGATTGTGGAAAAACCAAAACCACAAATCTGCTTTTGTACGGCCAGAAAAGGAGCCAAAACCATAAATCTGCTTTTCAAGTCGTTGTACAGTTTCTGGAGAAGCCAAAACCACAAATCTGCTGTTTTACGGCCAGAAAAGAAGCCAATACAAGAAATCTGCTATTCAAGACGTTTTACGGATTGTGGAAAAGCCAAAACCACAAATCTGCTTTTGTACGGTCAGAAAAGGAGCCAAAACCAGAAATCTGCTTTTCAAGTCGTTGTACGGTTTCTGGAGAAGCCAAAACCACAAATCTGCTTTTGTACGGCCAGTAGAGAAGCCAAAACCACAAATCTGCTGTATTACGGCGAAAAGAGAAGCCAAAACCACAAATCTGCTATTCAAGTCGTTGTACGGCCAGAACAGAAGCACCATTACCACAAATCTGCTAGTCAAGTCGTTGTACGGTTTGTGGAGAAGCCAAAACATCAAATCTGCGTTTTAAGTCCATGTACGGCCAGAAAAGAAACCAAAACTAGAAATCTGCTATTCAAGTCGTTGTACGGATTGTGGAAAAGCCAAAACCACAAATCTGCTTTTGTACGGCTAGAAAAGGAGCCAAAACCAGAAATCTGCTTTTCAAGTCGTTGTACGGTTTCTGGAGAAGCCAAAACCACAAATCTGCTGTTTTACGGCCAGAAAAGAAGCCAAAACAAGAAATCTGCTATTCAGAACGTTGTACGGATTGTGGAAAAGCCAAAACCACAAATCTGCTTTTGTACGGCCAGAAAAGGAGCCAAAACCAGAAATCTGCTTTTCAAGTTGTTGTACGGTTTCTGGAGAAGCCAAAACCACAAATCTGCCTTTGTACGTCCAGTAGAGAAGCCAAAACCACAAATCTGCTGTATTAAGGCGAAAAGAGAAGCCAAAACCACAAATCTGCTATTCAAGTCGTTGTAAGGCCAGAACAGAAGCACCATTACCACAAATCTGCTAGTCAAGTCGTTGTACAATTTGTGGAGAAGCCAAAACAACAAATCTGCGTTTTAAGTCCTTGTACGGCCAGAAATGAAGCCAAAACTAGAAATCTGCTATTCAAGTCGTTGTACGGATTGTGGAAAAGCCAAAACCACAAATCTGCTTTTGTACGGCCAGAAAAGGAGCCAAAACCAGAAATCTGCTATTCAAGACGTTGTACGGATTGTGGAAAAGCCAAAACCACAAATCTGCTGTTGTACGGCCAGAAAAGGAGCCAAAACCAGAAATCTGCTTTTCAAGTCGTTGTACGGTTTCTGGAGAAGCCAAAACCACAAATCTGCTTTTGTACGGCCAGTAGAGAAGCCAAAACCACAAATCTGCTGTATTACGGCGAAAAGAGAAGCCAAAACCACAAATCTGCTATTCAAGTCGTTGTACTGCCAGAACAGAAGCACCATTACCACAAATCTGCTAGTCAAGTCGTTGTACGGTTTGTGGAGAAGCCAAAACAACAAATCTGCTTTTTAAGTCCTTGTACGGCCAGAAAAGAAGCCAAAACTAGAAATCTGCTATTCATGTCGTTGAACGGTTTGTGGAGAAAGCCAAAACCATAAATCTGCTGTGTTACGGCCAAAAGAGAAGCTAAAACCACAAATCCTCTTTTCAAGTCGTTGTACGGCCAGAAAAGGAGCCAAAACAAGAAATCTGCTATTCAAGTCGTTGTACGGACTGTGGAAACGCCAAAACCACAAATCTGCTTTTGTACGGCCAGTAGAGAAGCCAAAACAACAAATCTGCTGTTTTACGGCCAGAAAAGAAGCCAAAACAAGAAATCTGCTTTTCAAGTCGTTGTACGGTTTCTGGAGAAGCCAAAACCACAAATCTGCTTTTGTACGGCCAGTAGAGAAGCCAAAACCACAAATCTGCTGTATTACGGAGAAAAGAGAAGCCAAAACCACAAATCTGCTATTCAAGTCGTTGTACGGCCAAAACAGAAGCACCATTACCACAAATCTGCTAGTCAAGTCGTTGTACGGTTTGTGAAGAAGCCAAAACAACAAATCTGCGTTTTAAGTCCTTGTACGGCCAGAAAAGAAGCCAAAACTAGAAATCTGCTATTCAAGTCGTTGTACGGATTGTGGAAAAACCAAAACCACAAATCTGCTTTTGTACGGCCAGAAAAGGAGCCAAAACCATAAATCTGCTTTTCAAGTCGTTGTACAGTTTCTGGAGAAGCCAAAACTACAAATCTGCTGTTTTACGGCCAGAAAAGAAGCCAATACAAGAAATCTGCTATTCAAGACGTTTTACGGATTGTGGAAAAGCCAAAACCACAAATCTGCTTTTGTACGGTCAGAAAAGGAGCCAAAACCAGAAATCTGCTTTTCAAGTCGTTGTACGGTTTCTGGAGAAGCCAAAACCACAAATCTGCTTTTGTACGGCCAGTAGAGAAGCCAAAACCACAAATCTGCTGTATTACGGCGAAAAGAGAAGCCAAAACCACAAATCTGCTATTCAAGTCGTTGTACGGCCAGAACAGAAGCACCATTACCACAAATCTGCTAGTCAAGTCGTTGTACGGTTTGTGGAGAAGCCAAAACATCAAATCTGCGTTTTAAGTCCATGTACGGCCAGAAAAGAAGCCAAAACTAGAAATCTGCTATTCAAGTCGTTGTACGGATTGTGGAAAAGCCAAAACCACAAATCTGCTTTTGTACGGCTAGAAAAGGAGCCAAAACCAGAAATCTGCTTTTCAAGTCGTTGTACGGTTTCTGGAGAAGCCAAAACCACAAATCTGCTGTTTTACGGCCAGAAAAGAAGCCAAAACAAGAAATCTGCTATTCAGAACGTTGTACGGATTGTGGAAAAGCCAAAACCACAAATCTGCTTTTGTACGGCCAGAAAAGGAGCCAAAACCAGAAATCTGCTTTTCAAGTTGTTGTACGGTTTCTGGAGAAGCCAAAACCACAAATCTGCCTTTGTACGTCCAGTAGAGAAGCCAAAACCACAAATCTGCTGTATTAAGGCGAAAAGAGAAGCCAAAACCACAAATCTGCTATTCAAGTCGTTGTAAGGCCAGAACAGAAGCACCATTACCACAAATCTGCTAGTCAAGTCGTTGTACAATTTGTGGAGAAGCCAAAACAACAAATCTGCGTTTTAAGTCCTTGTACGGCCAGAAAAGAAGCCAAAACTAGAAATCTGCTATTCAAGTCGTTGTACGGATTGTGGAAAAGCCAAAACCACAAATCTGCTTTTGTACGGCCAGAAAAGGAGCCAAAACCAGAAATCTGCTATTCAAGACGTTGTACGGATTGTGGAAAAGCCAAAACCACAAATCCTCTTTTCAAGTCGTTGTACGGCCAGAAAAGGAGCCAAAACAAGAAATCTGCTATTCAAGTCGTTGTACGGACTGTGGAAACGCCAAAACCACAAATCTGCTTTTGTACGGCCAGTAGAGAAGCCAAAACAACAAATCTGCTGTTTTACGGCCAGAAAAGAAGCCAAAACAAGAAATCTGCTTTTCAAGTCGTTGTACGGTTTCTGGAGAAGCCAAAACCACAAATCTGCTTTTGTACGGCCAGTAGAGAAGCCAAAACCACAAATCTGCTGTATTACGGCGAAAAGAGAAGCCAAAACCACAAATCTGCTATTCAAGTCGTTGTACGGCCAAAACAGAAGCACCATTACCACAAATCTGCTAGTCAAGTCGTTGTACGGTTTGTGGAGAAGCCAAAACAACAAATCTGCGTTTTAAGTCCTTGTACGGCCAGAAAAGAAGCCAAAACTAGAAATCTGCTATTCAAGTCGTTGTACGGATTGTGGAAAAACCAAAACCACAAATCTGCTTTTGTACGGCCAGAAAAGGAGCCAAAACCAGAAATCTGCTTTTCAAGTCGTTGTACAGTTTCTGGAGAAGCCAAAACCACAAATCTGCTGTTTTACGGCCAGAAAAGAAGCCAATACAAGAAATCTGCTATTCAAGACGTTGTACGGATTGTGGAAAAGCCAAAACCACAAATCTGCTTTTGTACGGCCAGAAAAGGAGCCAAAACCAGAAATCTGCTTTTCAAGTCGTTGTACGGTTTCTGGAGAAGCCAAAACCACAAATCTGCTTTTGTACGGCCAGTAGAGAAGCCAAAACCACAAATCTGCTGTATTACGGCGAAAAGAGAAGCCAAAACCACAAATCTGCTATTCAAGTCGTTGTACGGCCAGAACAGAAGCACCATTACCACAAATCTGCTAGTCAAGTCGTTGTACGGTTTGTGGAGAAACCAAAACATCAAATCTGCGTTTTAAGTCCATGTACGGCCAGAAAAGAAGCCAAAACTAGAAATCTGCTATTCAAGTCGTTGTACGGATTGTGAAAAAGCCAAAACCACAAATCTGCTTTTGTACGGCCAGAAAAGGAGCCAAAACCAGAAATCTGCTTTTCAAGTCGTTGTACGGTTTCTGGAGAAGCCAAAACCACAAATCTGCTGTTTTACGGCCAGAAAAGAAGCCAAAACAAGAAATCTGCTATTCAGAACGTTGTACGGATTGTGGAAAAGCCAAAACCACAAATCTGCTTTTGTACGGCCAGAAAAGGAGCCAAAACCACAAATCTGCTTTTCAAGTCGTTGTACGGTTTCTGGAGAAGCCAAAACCACAAATCTGCTTTTGTACGGCTATTAGAGAAGCCAAAACCACAAATCTGCTGTATTACGGCGAAAAGAGAAGCCAAAACCACAAATCTGCTATTCAAGTCGTTGTACGGCCAGAACAGAAGCAGCATTACCACAAATCTGCTATTCAAGTCGTTGTACGGATTGTGGAAAAGCTAAAACCACAAATCTGCTTTTGTACGGCCAGTAGAGAAGCCAAAACCACAAATCTGCTGTATTACGGAGAAAAGAGAAGCCAAAACCACAAATCTGCTATTCAAGTCGTTGTACGGCCAGAACAGAAGCACCATTATCACAAATCTGCTAGTCAAGTCGTTGTACGGTTTGTGGAGAAGCCAAAACTACAAATCTGCGTTTTAAGTCCTTGTACGGCCAGAAAAGAAGCCAAAACTAGAAATCTGCTATTGAAGTCGTTGTACGGATTGTGGAAAAACCAAAACCACAAATCTGCTGTTTTACGGCCAGAAAAGAAGCCAAAACAAGAAATCTGCTTTTCAAGACGTTGTACGGATTGTGGAAAAGCCAAAACCACAAATCTGCTTTTGTACGGCCAGAAAAGGAGCCAAAACTAGAAATCTGCTTTTTAAGTCGTTGTACGGTTTCTGGAGAAGCCAAAACCACAAATCTGCTTTTGTACGGCCAGTAGAGAAGCCAAAACCACAAATCTGCTGTATTACGGCGAAAATAGAAGCCAAAACCACAAATCTGCTATTCAAGTCGTTGTTCGGCCAGAACAGAAGCAGCATTACCACAAATCTGCTAGTCAAGTCGTTGTACGGTTTGTGGAGAAGCCAAAACAGCAAATCTGCTTTTTAAGTCCTTGTACGGCCAGTAAAGAAGCCAAAACTAGAAATCTGCTATTCAAGTCGTTGTACGGTTTGTGGAGAGAGCCAAAACCATAAATCTGCTGTTTTACGGCCAGAAAAAAAGCCAAAACAAGAAATCTGCTATTCAAGTCGTAGTACGGATTGTGGAAAAGCTAAAACCACAAATCTGCTTTTGTACGGCCAGAAAAGGAGCCAAAACCAGAAATCTGCTTTTCAAGTTGTTGTACGGTTTCTGGAGAAGCCAAAACCACAAATCTGCCTTTGTACGTCCAGTAGAGAAGCCAAAACCCCAAATCTGCTGTATTAAGGCGAAAAGAGAAGCCAAAACCACAAATCTGCTATTCAAGTCGTTGTAAGGCCAGAACAGAAGCACCATTACCACAAATCTGCTAGTCAAGTCGTTGTACAATTTGTGGAGAAGCCAAAACAACAAATCTGCGTTTTAAGTCCTTGTACGGCCAGAAAAGAAGCCAAAACTAGAAATCTGCTATTCAAGTCGTTGTACGGATTGTGGAAAAGCCAAAACCACAAATCTGCTTTTGTACGGCCAGAAAAGGAGCCAAAACCAGAAATCTGCTATTCAAGACGTTGTACGGATTGTGGAAAAGCCAAAACCACAAATCTGCTGTTGTACGGCCAGAAAAGGAGCCAAAACCAGAAATCTGCTTTTCAAGTCGTTGTACGGTTTCTGGAAAAGCCAAAACCACAAATCTGCTTTTGTACGGCCAGTAGAGAAGCCAAAACCACAAATCTGCTGTATTACGGCGAAAAGAGAAGCCAAAACCACAAATCTGCTATTCAAGTCGTTGTACTGCCAGAACAGAAGCACCATTACCACAAATCTGCTAGTCAAGTCGTTGTACGGTTTGTGGAGAAGCCAAAACAACAAATCTGCTTTTTAAGTTTTTGTACGGCCAGAAAAGAAGCCAAAACTAGAAATCTGCTATTCATGTCGTTGTACGGTTTGTGGAGAGAGCCAAAACCATAAATCTGCTGTGTTACGGCCAAAAGAGAAGCTTAAACCACAAATCCTCTTTTCAAGTCGTTGTACGGCCAGAAAAGGAGCCAAAACAAGAAATCTGCTATTCAAGTCGTTGACCGGACTGTGGAAACGCCAAAACCACAAATCTGCTTTTGTACGGCCAGTAGAGAAGCCAAAACAACAAATCTGCTGTTTTACGGCCAGAAAAGAAGCCAAAACAAGAAATCTGCTTTTCAAGTCGTTGTACGGATTGTGGAAAAGCTAAAACCACAAATCTGCTTTTGTACGGCCAGTAGAGAAGCCAAAACCACAAATCTGCTGTATTACGGCGAAAAGAGAAGCTTAAACCACAAATCTGCTTTTGTACGGCCAGAAAAGGAGCCAAAACCAGAAATCTGCTTTTAAAGTTCTTGTACGGTTTCTGGAGAAGCCAAAACCACAAATCTGCCTTTGTACGTCCAGTAGAGAAGCCAAAACCACAAATCTGCTGTATTAAGGCGAAAAGAGAAGCCAAAACCACAAATCTGCTATTCAAGTCGTTGTAAGGCCAGAACAGAAGCACCATTACCACAAATCTGCTAGTCAAGTCGTTGTACAATTTGTGGAGAAGCCAAAACAACAAATCTGCGTTTTAAGTCCTTGTACGGCCAGAAAAGAAGCCAAAACTAGAAATCTGCTATTCAAGTCGTTGTACGGATTGTGGAAAAGCCAAAATCACAAATCTGCTTTTGTACGGCCAGAAAAGGAGCCAAAACCAGAAATCTGCTATTCAAGACGTTGTACGGATTGTGGAAAAGCCAAAACCACAAATCTGCTGTTGTACGGCCAGAAAAGGAGCCAAAACCAGAAATCTGCTTTTCAAGTCGTTGTACGGTTTGTGGAGAAACCAAAACATCAAATCTGCGTTTTAAGTCCATGTACGGCCAGAAAAGAAGCCAAAACTAGAAATCTGCTATTCAAGTCGTTGTACGGATTGTGAAAAAGCCAAAACCACAAATCTGCTTTTGTACGGCCAGAAAAGGAGCCAAAACCAGAAATCTGCTTTTCAAGTCGTTGTACGGTTTCTGGAGAAGCCAAAACCACAAATCTGCTGTTTTACGGCCAGAAAAGAAGCCAAAACAAGAAATCTGCTTTTCAGAACGTTGTACGGATTGTGGAAAAGCCAAAACCACAAATCTGCTTTTGTACGGCCAGAAAAGGAGCCAAAACCAGAAATCTGCTTTTTAAGTCGTTGTACGGTTTCTGGAGAAGCCAAAACCACAAATCTGCTTTTGTACGGCCATTAGAGAAGCCAAAACCACAAATCTGCTGTATTACGGCGAAAAGAGAAGCCAAAACCACAAATCTGCTATTCAAGTCGTTGTACGGCCAGAACAGAAGCAGCATTACCACAAATCTGCTATTCAAGTCGTTGTACGGATTGTGGAAAAGCTAAAACCACAAATCTGCTTTTGTACGGCCAGTAGAGAAGCCAAAACCACAAATCTGCTGTATTACGGAGAAAAGAGAAGCCAAAACCACAAATCTGCTATTCAAGTCGTTGTACGGCCAGAACAGAAGCACCATTATCACAAATCTGCTAGTCAAGTCGTTGTACGGTTTGTGGAGAAGCCAAAACTACAAATCTGCGTTTTAAGTCCTTGTACGGCCAGAAAAGAAGCCAAAACTAGAAATCTGCTATTGAAGTCGTTGTACGGATTGTGGAAAAACCAAAACCACAAATCTGCTGTTTTACGGCCAGAAAAGAAGCCAAAACAAGAAATCTGCTATTCAAGACGTTGTACGGATTGTGGAAAAGCCAAAACCACAAATCTGCTTTTGTACGGCCAGAAAAGGAGCCAAAACTAGAAATCTGCTTTTTAAGTCGTTGTACGGTTTCTGGAGAAGCCAAAGCCACAAATCTGCTTTTGTACGGCCAGTAGAGAAGCCAAAACCACAAATCTGCTGTATTACGGCGAAAATAGAAGCCAAAACCACAAATCTGCTATTCAAGTCGTTGTTCGGCCAGAACAGAAGCAGCATTACCACAAATCTGCTAGTCAAGTCGTTGTACGGTTTGTGGAGAAGCCAAAACAGCAAATCTGCTTTTTAAGTCCTTGTACGGCCAGTAAAGAAGCCAAAACTAGAAATCTGCTATTCAAGTCGTTGTACGGTTTGTGGAGAGAGCCAAAACCATAAATCTGCTGTTTTACGGCCAGAAAAAAAGCCAAAACAAGAAATCTGCTATTCAAGTCGTTGTACGGATTGTGGAAAAGCTAAAACCACAAATCTGCTTTTGTACGGCCAGAAAAGGAGCCAAAACCAGAAATCTGCTTTTCAAGTTGTTGTACGGTTTCTGGAGAAGCCAAAACCACAAATCTGCCTTTGTACGTCCAGTAGAGAAGCCAAAACCCCAAATCTGCTGTATTAAGGCGAAAAGAGAAGCCAAAACCACAAATCTGCTATTCAAGTCGTTGTAAGGCCAGAACAGAAGCACCATTACCACAAATCTGCTAGTCAAGTCGTTGTACAATTTGTGGAGAAGCCAAAACAACAAATCTGCGTTTTAAGTCCTTGTACGGCCAGAAAAGAAGCCAAAACTAGAAATCTGCTATTCAAGTCGTTGTACGGATTGTGGAAAAGCCA
>CASBPS010000142.1:52500-55000 GCA_949126835.1 Anisus vortex
AGCCAAAACCATAAATCTGCTGTGTTACGGCCAAAAGAGAAGCTTAAACCACAAATCCTCTTTTCAAGTCGTTGTACGGCCAGAAAAGGAGCCAAAACAAGAAATCTGCTATTCAAGTCGTTGACCGGACTGTGGAAACGCCAAAACCACAAATCTGCTTTTGTACGGCCAGTAGAGAAGCCAAAACAACAAATCTGCTGTTTTACGGCCAGAAAAGAAGCCAAAACAAGAAATCTGCTTTTCAAGTCGTTGTACGGATTGTGGAAAAGCTAAAACCACAAATCTGCTTTTGTACGGCCAGTAGAGTAGCCAAAACCACAAATCTGCTGTATTACCGCGAAAAGAGAAGCTTAAACCACAAATCTGCTTTTGTACGGCCAGAAAAGGAGCCAAAACCAGAAATCTGCTTTTAAAGTTGTTGTACGGTTTCTGGAGAAGCCAAAACCACAAATCTGCCTTTGTACGTCCAGTAGAGAAGCCAAAACCACAAATCTGCTGTATTAAGGCGAAAAGAGAAGCCAAAACCACAAATCTGCTATTCAAGTCGTTGTAAGGCCAGAACAGAAGCACCATTACCACAAATCTGCTAGTCAAGTCGTTGTACAATTTGTGGAGAAGCCAAAACAACAAATCTGCGTTTTAAGTCCTTGTACGGCCAGAAAAGAAGCCAAAACTAGAAATCTGCTATTCAAGTCGTTGTACGGATTGTGGAAAAGCCAAAATCACAAATCTGCTTTTGTACGGCCAGAAAAGGAGCCAAAACCAGAAATCTGCTATTCAAGACGTTGTACGGATTGTGGAAAAGCCAAAACCACAAATCTGCTGTTGTACGGCCAGAAAAGGAGCCAAAACCAGAAATCTGCTTTTCAAGTCGTTGTACGGTTTGTGGAGAAACCAAAACATCAAATCTGCGTTTTAAGTCCATGTACGGTCAGAAAAGAAGCCAAAACTAGAAATCTGCTATTCAAGTCGTTGTACGGATTGTGAAAAAGCCAAAACCACAAATCTGCTTTTGTACGGCCAGAAAAAGAGCCAAAACCAGAAATCTGCTTTTCAAGTCGTTGTACGGTTTCTGGAGAAGCCAAAACCACAAATCTGCTGTTTTACGGCCAGAAAAGAAGCCAAAACAAGAAATCTGCTTTTCAGAACGTTGTACGGATTGTGGAAAAGCCAAAACCACAAATCTGCTTTTGTACGGCCAGAAAAGGAGCCAAAACCAGAAATCTGCTTTTTAAGTCGTTGTACGGTTTCTGGAGAAGCCAAAACCACAAATCTGCTTTTGTACGGCCATTAGAGAAGCCAAAACCACAAATCTGCTGTATTACGGCGAAAAGAGAAGCCAAAACCACAAATCTGCTATTCAAGTCGTTGTACGGCCAGAACAGAAGCAGCATTACCACAAATCTGCTATTCAAGTCGTTGTACGGATTGTGGAAAAGCTAAAACCACAAATCTGCTTTTGTACGGCCAGTAGAGAAGCCAAAACCACAAATCTGCTGTATTACGGAGAAAAGAGAAGCCAAAACCACAAATCTGCTATTCAAGTCGTTGTACGGCCAGAACAGAAGCACCATTATCACAAATCTGCTAGTCAAGTCGTTGTACGGTTTGTGGAGAAGCCAAAACTACAAATCTGCGTTTTAAGTCCTTGTACGGCCAGAAAAGAAGCCAAAACTAGAAATCTGCTATTGAAGTCGTTGTACAGATTGTGGAAAAACCAAAACCACAAATCTGCTGTTTTACGGCCAGAAAAGAAGCCAAAACAAGAAATCTGCTATTCAAGACGTTGTACGGATTGTGGAAAAGCCAAAACCACAAATCTGCTTTTGTACGGCCAGAAAAGGAGCCAAAACTAGAAATCTGCTTTTTAAGTCGTTGTACGGTTTCTGGAGAAGCCAAAGCCACAAATCTGCTTTTGTACGGCCAGTAGAGAAGCCAAAACCACAAATCTGCTGTATTACGGCGAAAATAGAAGCCAAAACCACAAATCTGCTATTCAAGTCGTTGTTCGGCCAGAACAGAAGCAGCATTACCACAAATCTGCTAGTCAAGTCGTTGTACGGTTTGTGGAGAAGCCAAAACAGCAAATCTGCTTTTTAAGTCCTTGTACGGCCAGTAAAGAAGCCAAAACTAGAAATCTGCTATTCAAGTCGTTGTACGGTTTGTGGAGAGAGCCAAAACCATAAATCTGCTGTTTTACGGCCAGAAAAAAAGCCAAAACAAGAAATCTGCTATTCAAGTCGTTGTACGGATTGTGGAAAAGCTAAAACCACAAATCTGCTTTTGTACGGCCAGAAAAGGAGCCAAAACCAGAAATCTGCTTTTCAAGTTGTTGTACGGTTTCTGGAGAAGCCAAAACCACAAATCTGCCTTTGTACGTCCAGTAGAGAAGCCAAAACCCCAAATCTGCTGTATTAAGGCGAAAAGAGAAGCCAAAACCACAAATCTGCTATTCAAGTCGTTGTAAGGCCAGAACAGAAGCACCATTACCACAAATCTG
>CASBPS010000143.1:5000-130048 GCA_949126835.1 Anisus vortex
AAATCTGCTGTTTTACGGTTAGAAAAGAAGCCAAAACAAGAAATCTGCTATTCAAGTCGTTGTACGGATTGTGGAAAAGCCAAAACCACAAATCTGCTTTTGTACGGCCAGAATAGGAGCCAAAACCAGAAATCTGCTTTTCAAGTCGTTGTACGGTTTCTGGAGAAGCCAAAACCACAAATCTGCTTTTGTACGGCCAGTAGAGAAGCCAAAACCACAAATCTGCTGTATTACGGCGAAAAGAGAAGCCAAAACCACAAATCTGCTATTCAAGTCGTTGTACGGCCAGAACAGAAGCACCATTAGCACAAATCTGCTAGTCAAGTCGTTGTACGGTTTGTGGAGAAGCCAAAACAACAAATCTGCTTTTTAAGTCCTTGTACGGCCGGAAAAGAAGCCAAAACTAGAAATCTGCTATTCAAGTCGTCGTACGGTTTGTGGAGAGAGCCAAAACCATAAATCTGTTTTTGTACGGCCAGAAAAGGAGCCAAAACCAGAAATCTGCTTTTCAAGTCCTTGTACGGTTTCTGGAGAAGCCAAAACCACAAATCTGCTTTTGTACGGCCAGAAAAGGAGCCAAAACCACAAATCTGCTGTTTTAAGGCCAAAAGAGAAGCAAAAACCAGAAATCTGCTATTCAAGTCGTTGTACGGACTGTGGAAACGCCAAAACCACAAATCTGCTTTTGTACGGCCAGTAGAGAAGCCGAAACCACAAATCTGCTGTTTTACGGTTAGAAAAGAAGCCAAAACAAGAAATCTGCTATTCAAGTCGTTGTACGGATTGTGGAAAAGCCAAAACCACAAATCTGCTTTTGTACGGCCAGAATAGGAGCCAAAACCAGAAATCTGCTTTTCAAAACGTTGTACGGTTTCTGGAGAAGCCAAAACCACAAATCTGCTCTTGTACGGCCAGTAGAGAAGCCAAAACCACAAATCTGCTGTATTACGGCGAAAAGAGAAGCCAAAACCACAAATCTGCTATTCAAGTTGTTGTACGGCCAGAACAGAAGCACCATTAGCACAAATCTGCTAGTCAAGTCGTTGTACGGTTTGTGGAGAAGCCAAAACAACAAATCTGCTTTTTAAGTCCTTGTACGGCCAGAAAAGAAGCCAAAACTAGAAATCTGCTATTCAAGTCGTTGTACGGTTTGTGGAGAGAGTCAAAACCATAAATCTGCTGTGTTACGGCCAAAAGAGAAGCTAAAACCACAAATCTTCTTGTCAAGTCGTTGGACGGCCAGAAAAGAAGCCAAAACAATAAATCTGCTATTCAAGTCGTTGTACCAAAAGCCAAAACCACAAATCTGCTTTTGTACGGCCAGAAAAGGAGCCAAAACCACAAATCTGCTGTTTTAAGGCCAAAAGAGAAGCCAAAACCACAAATCTGCTGTTTTACGGTTAGAAAAGAAGCCAAAACAAGAAATCTGCTATTCAAGTCGTTGTACGGATTGTGGAAAAGCCAAAACCACAAATCTGCTTTTGTACGGCCAGAATAGGAGCCAAAACCAGAAATATGCTATTCAAGTCGTTGTACGGTTTCTGGAGAAGCCAAAACCACAAATCTGCTTTTGTACGGCCAGTAGAGAAGCCAAAACCACAAATCTGCTGTATTACGGCGAAAAGAGAAGCCAAAACCACAAATCTGCTATTCAAGTCGTTGTACGGCCAGAACAGAAGCACCATTAGCACAAATCGGCTAGTCAAGTCGTTGGACGGTTTGTGGAGAAGCCAAAACAACAAATCTGCTTTTTAAGTCCTTGTACGGCCAGAAAAGAAGCCAAAACTAGAAATCTGCTATTCAAGTCGTTGTACGGTTTGTGGAGAGAGCCAAAACCATAAATCTGCTGTGTTACGGCCAAAAGAGAAGCTAAAACCACAAATCTTCTTGTCAAGTCGTTGGACGGCCAGAAAAGAAGCCAAAACAAGAAATCTGCTATTCAAGTCGTTGTACGGATTGTGGAAAAGCCAAAACCACAAATCTGCTTTTGTACGGACAGAAAAGGAGCCAAAACCAGAAATCTGCTTTTCAAGTCGTTGTACGGTTTCTGGAGAAGCCAAAACCACAAATCTGCTTTTGTACGTCTAGTAGAGAAGCCAAAACCACAAATCTGCTGTATTTGGCGAAAAGAGAAGCCAAAACCACAAATCTGCTATTCAAGTCGTTGTACGGCCAGAACAGAAGCACCATTACCACAAATCTGCTAGTCAAGTCGTTGTACGGTTTTTTGAGAAGCCAAAACAACAAATCTGCTTTTTAAGTCCTTGTACGGCCAGAAAAAAAGCCAAAACTAGAAATCTGCTATTCAAGTCGTTGTACGGTTTATGGAGAGAGCCAAAACCATAAATCTGCTGTTTTACGGCCAGAAAAGAAGCCAAAACAAGAAATCTGCTATTCAAGTCGTTGTACGGACTGTGGAAACGCCAAAACCACAAATCTGCTTTTGTACGGCCAGTAGAGAAGCCAAAACCACAAATCTGCTGTATTACGGCGAAAAGAGAAGCCAAAACCAAAAATCTGCTATTTAAGTCGTTGTACGGCCAGAACAGAAGCACCATTACCACAAATCTGCTAGTCAAGTCGTTGTACGGTTTGTTGAGAAGCCAAAACAACAAATCTGCTTTTTAAGTCCTTGTACGGCCAGAAAAGAAGCCAAAACTAGAAATCTGCTATTCAAGTCGTTGTACGTTTTGTGGAGAGAGCCAAAACCATAAATCTGCTGTGTTACGGCCAAAAGAGAAGCTGAAACCACAAATCTTCTTGTCAAGTCGTTGGACGGCCAGAAAAGAAGCCAAAACAAGAAATCTGCTATTCAAGTCGTTGTACGGATTGTGGAAAAGCCAAAACCACAAATCTGCTTTTGTACGGCCAGAAAAGGAGCCAAAACCAGAAATCTGCTTTTCAAGTCGTTGTACGGTTTCTGGAGAAGCCAAAACCAAAAATCTGCTTTTGTACGTCTAGTAGAGAAGCCAAAACCACAAATCTGCTGTATTTGGCGAAAAGAGAAGCCAAAACCACAAATCTGCTATTCAAGTCGTTGTACGGCCAGAACAGAAGCACCATTACCACAAATCTGCTAGTCAAGTCGTTGTACGGTTTGTTGAGAAGCCAAAACAACAAATCTGCTTTTTAAGTCCTTGTACGGCCAGAAAAAAAGCCAAAACTAGAAATCTGCTATTCAAGTCGTTGTACGGTTTATGGAGAGAGCCAAAACCATAAATCTGCTGTTTTACGGCCAGAAAAGAAGCCAAAACCAGAAATCTGCTATTCAAGTCGTTGTACCAAAAGCCAAAACCACAAATCTGCTTTTGTACGGCCAGAAAAGGAGCCAAAACCACAAATCTGCTGTTTTAAGGCCAAAAGAGAAGCAAAAACCAGAAATCTGCTATTCAAGTCGTTGTACGGACTGTGGAAACGCCAAAACCACAAATCTGCTTTTGTACGGCCAGTAGAGAAGCCGAAACCACAAATCTGCTGTTTTACGGTTAGAAAAGAAGCCAAAACAAGAAATCTGCTATTCAAGTCGTTGTACGGATTGTGGAAAAGCCAAAACCACAAATCTGCTTTTGTACGGCCAGAATAGGAGCCAAAACCAGAAATCTGCTTTTCAAAACGTTGTACGGTTTCTGGAGAAGCCAAAACCACAAATCTGCTCTTGTACGGCCAGTAGAGAAGCCAAAACCACAAATCTGCTGTATTACGGCGAAAAGAGAAGCCAAAACCACAAATCTGCTATTCAAGTTGTTGTACGGCCAGAACAGAAGCACCATTAGCACAAATCTGCTAGTCAAGTCGTTGTACGTTTTGTGGAGAAGCCAAAACAACAAATCTGCTTTTTAAGTCCTTGTACGGCCAGAAAAGAAGCCAAAACTAGAAATCTGCTATTCAAGTCGTTGTACGGTTTGTGGAGAGAGTCAAAACCATAAATCTGCTGTGTTACGGCCAAAAGAGAAGCTAAAACCACAAATCTTCTTGTCAAGTCGTTGGACGGCCAGAAAAGAAGCCAAAACAATAAATCTGCTATTCAATTTGTTGTATTAAAAGCCAAAACCACAAATCTGCTTTTGTACGGCCAGAAAAGAAGCCAAAACCACAAATCTGCTGTTTTAAGGCCAAAAGAGAAGCCAAAACCACAAATCTGCTGTTTTACGGTTAGAAAAGAAGCCAAAACAAGAAATCTGCTATTCAAGTCGTTGTACGGATTGTGGAAAAGCCAAAACCACAAATCTGCTTTTGTACGGCCAGAATAGGAGCCAAAACCAGAAATCTGCTATTCAAGTCGTTGTACGGTTTCTGGAGAAGCCAAAACCACAAATCTGCTTTTGTACGGCCAGTAGAGAAGCCAAAACCACAAATCTGCTGTATTACGGCGAAAAGAGAAGCCAAAACCACAAATCTGCTATTCAAGTCGTTGTACGGTTAGAACAGAAGCACCATTAGCACAAATCGGCTAGTCAAGTCGTTGGACGGTTTGTGGAGAAGCCAAAACAACAAATCTGCTTTTTAAGTCCTTGTACGGCCAGAAAAGAAGCCAAAACTAGAAATCTGCTATTCAAGTCGTTGTACGGTTTGTGGAGAGAGCCAAAACCATAAATCTGCTGTGTTACGGCCAAAAGAGAAGCTAAAACCACAAATCTTCTTGTCAAGTCGTTGGACGGCCAGAAAAGAAGCCAAATCAAGAAATCTGCTATTCAAGTCGTTGTACGGATTGTGGAAAAGCCAAAACCACAAATCTGCTTTTGTACGGCCAGAAAAGGAGCCAAAACCAGAAATCTGCTTTTCAAGTCGTTGTACGGTTTCTGGAGAAGCCAAAACCACAAATCTGCTTTTGTACGTCTAGTAGAGAAGCCAAAACCACAAATCTGCTGTATTTGGCGAAAAGAGAAGCCAAAACCACAAATCTGCTATTCAAGTCGTTGTACGGCCAGAACAGAAGCACCATTACCACAAATCTGCTAGTCAAGTCGTTGTACGGTTTTTTGAGAAGCCAAAACAACAAATCTGCTTTTTAAGTCCTTGTACGGCCAGAAAAAAAGCCAAAACTAGAAATCTGCTATTCAAGTCGTTGTACGGTTTATGGAGAGAGCCAAAACCATAAATCTGCTGTTTTACGGCCAGAAAAGAAGCCAAAACAAGAAATCTGCTATTCAAGTCGTTGTACCAAAAGCCAAAACCACAAATCTGCTTTTGTACGGCCAGAAAAGGAGCCAAAACCACAAATCTGCTGTTTTAAGGCCAAAAGAGAAGCAAAAACCAGAAATCTGCTATTCAAGTCGTTGTACGGACTGTGGAAACGCCAAAACCACAAATCTGCTTTTGTACGGCCAGTAGAGAAGCCAAAACCACAAATCTGCTGTATTACGGCGAAAAGAGAAGCCAAAACCAAAAATCTGCTATTCAAGTCGTTGTACGGCCAGAACAGAAGCACCATTACCACAAATCTGCTAGTCAAGTCGTTGTACGGTTTGTTGAGAAGCCAAAACAACAAATCTGCTTTTTAAGTCCTTGTACGGCCAGAAAAGAAGCCAAAACTAGAAATCTGCTATTCAAGTCGTTGTACGTTTTGTGGAGAGAGCCAAAACCATAAATCTGCTGTGTTACGGCCAAAAGAGAAGCTGAAACCACAAATCTTCTTGTCAAGTCGTTGGACGGCCAGAAAAGAAGCCAAAACAAGAAATCTGCTATTCAAGTCGTTGTACGGATTGTGGAAAAGCCAAAACCACAAATCTGCTTTTGTACGGCCAGTAAAGGAGCCAAAACCAGAAATCTGCTTTTCAAGTCGTTGTACGGTTTCTGGAGAAGCCAAAACCAAAAATCTGCTTTTGTACGTCTAGTAGAGAAGCCAAAACCACAAATCTGCTGTATTTGGCGAAAAGAGAAGCCAAAACCACAAATCTGCTATTCAAGTCGTTGTACGGTTTCTGGAGAAGCCAAAACCACAAATCTGCTTTTGTACGGCCAGTAGAGAAGCCAAAACCACAAATCTGCTGTATTACGGCGAAAAGAGAAGCCAAAACCACAAATCTGCTATTCAAGTCATTGTACGGCCAGAACAGAAGCACCATTACCACAAATCTGCTAGTCAAGTCGTTGTACGGTTTGTGGAGAAGCCAAAACAACAAATCTGCTTTTTAAGTCCTTGTACGGACAGAAAAGAAGCCAAAACTAGAAATCTGCTTTTCAAGTCGTTGTACGGTTTGTGGAGAGAGCCAAAACCATAATTCTGCTGTGTTACGGCCAAAAGAGAAGCTAAAACCACAAATCTTCTTGTCAAGTCGTTGGACGGCCAGAAAAGAAGCCAAAACAAGAAATCTGCTATTCAAGTCGTTGTACGGATTGTGGAAAAGCCAAAACCACAAATCTGCTTTTGTACGGCCAGAAAAGGAGCCAAAACCAGAAATCTGCTTTTCAAGTCGTTGTACGGTTTCTGGAGAAGCCAAAACCACAAATCTGCTTTTGTACGTCTAGTAGAGAAGCCAAAACCACAAATCTGCTGTATTTGGCGAAAAGAGAAGCCAAAACCACAAATCTGCTATTCAAGTCGTTGTACGGCTAGAACAGAAGCACCATTACCACAAATCTGCTAGTCAAGTCGTTGTACGGTTTGTTGAGAAGCCAAAACAACAAATCTGCTTTTTAAGTCCTTGTACGGCCAGAAAAAAAGCCAAAACTAGAAATCTGCTATTCAAGTCGTTGTACGGTTTATGGAGAGAGCCAAAACCAAAAATCTGCTGTTTTACGGCTAGAAAAGAAGCCAAAACAAGAAATCTGCTATTCAAGTCGTTGTACCAAAAGCCAAAACCACAAATCTGCTTTTGTACGGCCAGAAAAGGAGCCAAAACCACAAATCTGCTGTTTTAAGGCCAAAAGAGAAGCAAAAACCAGAAATCTGCTATTCAAGTCGTTGTACGGACTGTGGAAACGCCAAAACCACAAATCTGCTTTTGTACGGCCAGTAGAGAAGCCGAAACCACAAATCTGCTGTTTTACGGTTAGAAAAGAAGCCAAAACAAGAAATCTGCTATTCAAGTCGTTGTACGGATTGTGGAAAAGCCAAAACCACAAATCTGCTTTTGTACGGCCAGAATAGGAGCCAAAACCAGAAATCTGCTTTTCAAAACGTTGTACGGTTTCTGGAGAAGCCAAAACCACAAATCTGCTCTTGTACGGCCAGTAGAGAAGCCAAAACCACAAATCTGCTGTATTACGGCGAAAAGAGAAGCCAAAACCACAAATCTGCTATTCAAGTTGTTGTACGGCCAGAACAGAAGCACCATTAGCACAAATCTGCTAGTCAAGTCGTTGTACGGTTTGTGGAGAAGCCAAAACAACAAATCTGCTTTTTAAGTCCTTGTACGGCCAGAAAAGAAGCCAAAACTAGAAATCTGCTATTCAAGTCGTTGTACGGTTTGTGGAGAGAGTCAAAACCATAAATCTGCTGTGTTACGGCCAAAAGAGAAGCTAAAACCACAAATCTTCTTGTCAAGTCGTTGGACGGCCAGAAAAGAAGCCAAAACAATAAATCTGCTATTCAAGTCGTTGTACCAAAAGCCAAAACCACAAATCTGCTTTTGTACGGCCAGAAAAGGAGCCAAAACCACAAATCTGCTGTTTTAAGGCCAAAAGAGAAGCCAAAACCACAAATCTGCTGTTTTACGGTTAGAAAAGAAGCCAAAACAAGAAATCTGCTATTCAAGTCGTTGTACGGATTGTGGAAAAGCCAAAACCACAAATCTGCTTTTGTACGGCCAGAAAAGGAGCCAAAACCAGAAATCTGCTTTTCAAGTCGTTGGACGGCCAGAAAAGAAGCCAAAACAAGAAATCTGCTATTCAAGTCGTTGTACGGATTGTGGAAAAGCCAAAACCACAAATCTGCTTTTGTACGGCCAGAAAAGGAGCCAAAACCAGAAATCTGCTTTTCAAGTCGTTGTACGGTTTCTGGAGAAGCCAAAACCACAAATCTGCTTTTGTACGTCTAGTAGAGAAGCCAAAACCACAAATCTGCTGTATTTGGCGAAAAGAGAAGCCAAAACCACAAATCTGCTATTCAAGTCGTTGTACGGCCAGAACAGAAGCACCATTACCACAAATCTGCTAGTCAAGTCGTTGTACGGTTTGTTGAGAAGCCAAAACAACAAATCTGCTTTTTAAGTCCTTGTACGGCCAGAAAAAAAGCCAAAACTAGAAATCTGCTATTCAAGTCGTTGTACGGTTTATGGAGAGAGCCAAAACCATAAATCTGCTGTTTTACGGCCAGAAAAGAAGCCAAAACAAGAAATCTGCTATTCAAGTCGTTGTACCAAAAGCCAAAACCACAAAACTGCTTTTGTACGGCCAGAAAAGGAGCCAAAACCACAAATCTGCTGTTTTAAGGCCAAAAGAGAAGCAAAAACCAGAAATCTGCTATTCAAGTCGTTGTACGGACTGTGGAAACGCCAAAACCACAAATCTGCTTTTGTACGGCCAGTAGAGAAGCCAAAACCACAAATCTGCTGTATTACGGCGAAAAGAGAAGCCAAAACCAAAAATCTGCTATTCAAGTCGTTGTACGGCCAGAACAGAAGCACCATTACCACAAATCTGCTAGTCAAGTCGTTGTACGGTTTGTTGAGAAGCCAAAACAACAAATCTGCTTTTTAAGTCCTTGTACGGCCAGAAAAGAAGCCAAAACTAGAAATCTGCTATTCAAGTCGTTGTACGTTTTGTGGAGAGAGCCAAAACCATAAATCTGCTGTGTTACGGCCAAAAGAGAAGCTGAAACCACAAATCTTCTTGTCAAGTCGTTGGACGGCCAGAAAAGAAGCCAAAACAAGAAATCTGCTATTCAAGTCGTTTTTCGGATTGTGGAAAAGCCAAAACCACAAATCTGCTTTTGTACGGCCAGTAAAGGAGCCAAAACCAGAAATCTGCTTTTCAAGTCGTTGTACGGTTTCTGGAGAAGCCAAAACCAAAAATCTGCTTTTGTACGTCTAGTAGAGAAGCCAAAACAATAAATCTGCTATTTAAGTCGTTGTACCAAAAGCCAAAACCACAAATCTGCTTTTGTACGGCCAGAAAAGGAGCCAAAACCACAAATCTGCTGTTTTAAGGCCAAAAGAGAAGCAAAAACCAGAAATCTGCTATTCAAGTCGTTGTAAGGACTGTGGAAACGCCAAAACCACAAATCTGCTTTTGTACGTCCAGTAGAGAAGCCAAAACCACAAATCTGCTGTTTAACGGTTAGAAAAGAAGCCAAAACAAGAAATCTGCTATTCAAGTCGTTGTACGGATTGTGGAAAAGCCAAAACCACAAATCTGCTTTTGTACGGCCAGAATAGGAGCCAAAACCAGAAATCTGCTTTTCAAGTCGTTGTACGGTTTCTGGAGAAGCCAAAACCACAAATCTGCTTTTGTACGTCTAGTAGAGAAGCCAAAACCACAAATCTGCTGTATTTGGCGAAAAGAGAAGCCAAAACCACAAATCTGCTATTCAAGTCGTTGTACGGCCAGAACAGAAGCACCATTACCACAAATCTGCTAGTCAAGTCGTTGTACGGTTTGTTGAGAAGCCAAAACAACAAATCTGCTTTTTAAGTCCTTGTACGGCCAGAAAAAAAGCCAAAACTAGAAATCTGCTATTCAAGTCGTTGTACGGTTTATGGAGAGAGCCAAAACCAAAAATCTGCTGTTTTACGGCTAGAAAAGAAGCCAAAACAAGAAATCTGCTATTCAAGTCGTTGTACCAAAAGCCAAAACCACAAATCTGCTTTTGTACGGCCAGAAAAGGAGCCAAAACCACAAATCTGCTGTTTTAAGGCCAAAAGAGAAGCAAAAACCATACATCTGTTTTTGTACGGCCAGAAAAGGAGCCAAAACCAGAAATCTGCTTTTCAAGTCTTTGTACGCTTTCTGGAGAAGCCAAAACCACAAATCTGCTTTTGTACGGCCAGTAGAGAAGCCAAAACCACAAATCTGCTGTATTACGGCGAAAAGAGAAGCCAAAACCACAAATCTGCTATTCAAGTCGTTGTACGGCCAGAACAGAAGCACCATTACCACAAATCTGCTAGTCAAGTCGTTGTACGGTTTGTGGAGAAGCCAAAACAACAAATCTGCTTTTTAAGTCCTTGTACGGCCAGAAAAGAAGCCAAAACTAGAAATCTGCTATTCAAGTCGTTGTACGGTTTGTGGAGAGAGCCAAAACCATAAAACTGTTTTTGTACGGCCAGAAAAGGAGCCAAAACCAGAAATCTGCTTTTCAAGTCTTTGTACGGTTTCTGGAGAAGCCAAAACCACAAATCTGCTTTTGTACGGCCAGTAGAGAAGCCAAAACCACAAATCTGCTGTATTACGGCGAAAAGAGAAGCCAAAACCACAAATCTGCTATTCAAGTCGTTGTACGGCCAGAACAGAAGCACCATTACCACAAATCTGCTAGTCAAGTCGTTGTACGGTTTGTTGAGAAGCCAAAACAACAAATCTGCTTTTTAAGTCCTTGTACGGCCAGAAAAGAAGCCAAAACTAGAAATCTGCTATTCAAGTCGTTGTACGGTTTGTGGAGAGAGCCAAAACCATAAATCTGCTGTTTTACGGCCAGAAAAGAAGCCAAAACCAGAAATCTGCTATTCAAGTCGTTGTACCAAAAGCCAAAACCACAAATCTGCTTTTGTACGGCCAGAAAAGGAGCCAAAACCACAAATCTGCTGTTTTAAGGCCAAAAGAGAAGCAAAAACCAGAAATCTGCTATTCAAGTCGTTGTACGGACTGTGGAAACGCCAAAACCACAAATCTGCTTTTGTACGGCCAGTAGAGTAGCCAAAACCACAAATCTGCTGTTTTACGGTTAGAAAAGAAGCCAAAACAAGAAATCTGCTATTCAAGTCGTTGTACGGATTGTGGAAAAGCCAAAACCACAAATCTGCTTTTGTACGGCCAGAATAGGAGCCAAAACCAGAAATCTGCTTTTCAAAACGTTGTACGGTTTCTGGAGAAGCCAAAACCACAAATCTGCTCTTGTACGGCCAGTAGAGAAGCCAAAACCACAAATCTGCTGTATTACGGCGAAAAGAGAAGCCAAAACCACAAATCTGCTATTCAAGTTGTTGTACGGCCAGAACAGAAGCACCATTAGCACAAATCTGCTAGTCAAGTCGTTGTACGGTTTGTGGAGAAGCCAAAACAACAAATCTGCTTTTTAAGTCCTTGTACGGCCAGAAAAGAAGCCAAAACTAGAAATCTGCTATTCAAGTCGTCGTACGGTTTGTGGAGAGAGCCAAAACCATAAATCTGTTTTTTTGTACAGCCAGAAAAGGAGCCAAAACCAGAAATCTGCTTTTCAAGTCTTTGTACGGTTTCTGGAGAAGCCAAAACCACAAATCTGTTTTTGTACGGCCAGTAGAGAAGCCAAAACCACAAATCTGCTGTATTACGGCGAAAAGAGAAGCCAAAACAACAAATCTGCTATTCAAGTCGTTGTACGGCCAGAACAGAAGCACCATTACCACAAATCTGCTAGTCAAGTCGTTGTACGGTTTGTGGAGAAGCCAAAACAACAAATCTGCTTTTTAAGTCCTTGTACGGCCAGAAAAGAAGCCAAAACTAGAAATCTGCTATTCAAGTCGTTGTACGGTTTGTGGAGAGAGCCAAAACCATATATATGTTTTTGTACGGCCAGAAAAGGAGCCAAAACCAGAAATCTGCTTTTCAAGTCTTTGTACGGTTTCTGGAGAAGCCAAAACCACAAATCTGCTTTTGTACGGCCAGTAGAGAAGCCAAAACCACAAATCTGCTGTATTACGGCGAAAAGAGAAGCCAAAACCACAAATCTGCTATTCAAGTCATTGTACGGCCTGAACAGAAGCACCATTACCACAAATCTGCTAGTCAAGTCGTTGTACGGTTTGTGGAGAAGCCAAAACAACAAATCTGCTTTTTAAGTCCTTGTACGGACAGAAAAGAAGCCAAAACTAGAAATCTGCTATTCAAGTCGTTGTACGGTTTGTGGAGAGAGCCAAAACCATAATTCTGCTGTGTTACGGCCAAAAGAGAAGCTAAAACCACAAATCTTCTTGTCAAGTCGTTGGACGGCCAGAAAAGAAGCCAAAACAAGAAATCTGCTATTCAAGTCGTTGTACGGATTGTGGAAAAGCCAAAACCACAAATCTGCTTTTGTACGGCCAGAAAAGGAGCCAAAACCAGAAATCTGCTTTTCAAGTCGTTGTACGGTTTCTGGAAAAGCCAAAACCACAAATCTGCTTTTGTACGTCTAGTAGAGAAGCCAAAACCACAAATCTGCTGTATTTGGCGAAAAGAGAAGCCAAAACCACAAATCTGCTATTCAAGTCGTTGTACGGCCAGAACAGAAGCACCATTACCACAAATCTGCTAGTCAAGTCGTTGTACGGTTTGTTGAGAAGCCAAAACAACAAATCTGCTTTTTAAGTCCTTTTACGGCCAGAAAAAAAGCCAAAACTAGAAATCTGCTATTCAAGTCGTTGTACGGTTTATGGAGAGAGCCCAAACCAAAAATCTGCTGTTTTACGGCTAGAAAAGAAGCCAAAACAAGAAATCTGCTATTCAAGTCGTTGTACCAAAAGCCAAAACCACAAATCTGCTTTTGTACGGCCAGAAAAGGAGCCAAAACCACAAATCTGCTGTTTTAAGGCCAAAAGAGAAGCAAAAACCAGAAATCTGCTATTCAAGTCGTTGTACGGACTGTGGAAACGCCAAAACCACAAATCTGCTTTTGTACGGCCAGTAGAGTAGCCAAAACCACAAATCTGCTGTTTTACGGTTAGAAAAGAAGCCAAAACAAGAAATCTGCTATTCAAGTCGTTGTACGGATTGTGGAAAAGCCAAAACCACAAATCTGCTTTTGTACGGCCAGAATAGGAGCCAAAACCAGAAATCTGCTTTTCAAAACGTTGTACGGTTTCTGGAGAAGCCAAAACCACAAATCTGCTCTTGTACGGCCAGTAGAGAAGCCAAAACCACAAATCTGCTGTATTACGGCGAAAAGAGAAGCCAAAACCACAAATCTGCTATTCAAGTTGTTGTACGGCCAGAACAGAAGCACCATTAGCACAAATCTGCTAGTCAAGTCGTTGTACGGTTTGTGGAGAAGCCAAAACAACAAATCTGCTTTTTAAGTCCTTGTACGGCCAGAAAAGAAGCCAAAACTAGAAATCTGCTATTCAAGTCGTCGTACGGTTTGTGGAGAGAGCCAAAACCATAAATCTGTTTTTTTGTACGGCCAGAAAAGGAGCCAAAACCAGAAATCTGCTTTTCAAGTCTTTGTACGGTTTCTGGAGAAGCCAAAACCACAAATCTGTTTTTGTACGGCCAGTAGAGAAGCCAAAACCACAAATCTGCTGTATTACGGCGAAAAGAGAAGCCAAAACAACAAATCTGCTATTCAAGTCGTTGTACGGCCAGAACAGAAGCATTATTACCACAAATCTGCTAGTCAAGTCGTTGTACGGTTTGTGGAGAAGCCAAAACAACAAATCTGCTTTTTAAGTCCTTGTACGGCCAGAAAAGAAGCCAAAACTAGAAATCTGCTATTCAAGTCGTTGTACGGTTTGTGGAGAGAGCCAAAACCATATATATGTTTTTGTACGGCCAGAAAAGGAGCCAAAACCTGAAATCTGCTTTTCAAGTCTTTGTACGGTTTCTGGAGAAGCCAAAACCACAAATCTGCTTTTGTACGGCCAGTAGAGAAGCCAAAACCACAAATCTGCTGTATTACGGCGAAAAGAGAAGCCAAAACCACAAATCTGCTATTCAAGTCATTGTACGGCCAGAACAGAAGCACCATTACCACAAATCTGCTAGTCAAGTCGTTGTACGGTTTGTGGAGAAGCCAAAACAACAAATCTGCTTTTTAAGTCCTTGTACGGACAGAAAAGAAGCCAAAACTAGAAATCTGCTATTCAAGTCGTTGTACGGTTTGTGGAGAGAGCCAAAACCATAATTCTGCTGTGTTACGGCCAAAAGAGAAGCTAAAACCACAAATCTTCTTGTCAAGTCGTTGGACGGCCAGAAAAGAAGCCAAAACAAGAAATCTGCTATTCAAGTCGTTGTACGGATTGTGGAAAAGCCAAAACCACAAATCTGCTTTTGTACGGCCAGAAAAGGAGCCAAAACCAGAAATCTGCTTTTCAAGTCGTTGTACGGTTTCTGGAAAAGCCAAAACCACAAATCTGCTTTTGTACGTCTAGTAGAGAAGCCAAAACCACAAATCTGCTGTATTTGGCGAAAAGAGAAGCCAAAACCACAAATCTGCTATTCAAGTCGTTGTACGGCCAGAACAGAAGCACCATTACCACAAATCTGCTAGTCAAGTCGTTGTACGGTTTGTTGAGAAGCCAAAACAACAAATCTGCTTTTTAAGTCCTTGTACGGCCTGAAAAAAAGCCAAAACTAGAAATCTGCTATTCAAGTCGTTGTACGGTTTATGGAGAGAGCCAAAACCAAAAATCTGCTTTTTTACGGCTAGAAAAGAAGCCAAAACAAGAAATCTGCTATTCAAGTCGTTGTACCAAAAGCCAAAACCACAAATCTGCTTTTGTACGGCCAGAAAAGGAGCCAAAACCACAAATCTGCTGTTTTAAGGCCAAAAGAGAAGCAAAAACCATACATCTGTTTTTGTACGGCCAGAAAAGGAGCCAAAACCAGAAATCTGCTTTTCAAGTCTTTGTACGGTTTCTGGAGAAGCCAAAACCACAAATCTGCTTTTGTACGGCCCGAGAGAAGCCAAAACACCAAATCTGCTGTATTACGGCGAAAAGAGAAGCCAAAACCAAAAATCTGCTATTCAAGTCGTTGTACGGCCAGAACAGAAGCACCATTACCACAAATCTGCTAGTCAAGTCGTTGTACGGTTTGTGGAGAAGCCAAAACAACAAATCTGCTTTTTAAGTCCTTGTACGGCCAGAAAAGAAGCCAAAACTAGAAATCTGCTATTCAAGTCGTTGTACGGTTTGTGGAGAGAGCCAAAACCATAAATCTGTTTTTGTACGGCCAGAAAAGGAGCCAAAACCAGAAATCTGCTTTTCAAGTCTTTGTACGGTTTCTGGAGAAGCCAAAACCACAAATCTGCTTTTGTACGGCCAGAAAAGAAGCCAAAACAAGAAATCTGCTATTCAAGTCGTTGTACGAATTGTGGAAAAGCCAAAACCACAAATCTGCTTTTGTACGGCCAGAAAAGGAGCCAAAACCAGAAATCTGCTTTTCAAGTCGTTGTACGGTTTCTGGAGAAGCCAAAACCACAAATCTGCTTTTGTACGTCTAGTAGAGAAGCCAAAACCACAAATCTGATGTATTTGGCGAAAAGAGAAGCCAAAACCACAAATCTGCTATTCAAGTCGTTGTACGGCCAGAACAGAAGCACCATTACCACAAATCTGCTAGTCAAGTCGTTGTACGGTTTGTTGAGAAGCCAAAACAACAAATCTGCTTTTTAAGTCCTTGTACGGCCAGAAAAAAAGCCAAAACTAGAAATCTGCTATTCAAGTCGTTGTACGGTTTATGGAGAGAGCCAAAACCATAAATCTGCTGTTTTACGGCCAGAAAAGAAGCCAAAACCAGAAATCTGCTATTCAAGTCGTTGTACCAAAAGCCAAAACCACAAATCTGCTTTTGTACGGCCAGAAAAGGAGCCAAAACCACAAATCTGCTGTTTTAAGGCCAAAAGAGAAGCAAAAACCAGAAATCTGCTATTCAAGTCGTTGTACGGACTGTGGAAACGCCAAAACCACAAATCTGCTTTTGTACGGCCAGTAGAGAAGCCAAAACCACAAATCTGCTGTTTTACGGATAGAAATGAAGCCAAAACAAGAAATCTGCTATTCAAGTCGTTGTACGGATTGTGGAAAAGCCAAAACCACAAATCTGCTTTTGTACGGCCAGAATAGGAGCCAAAACCAGAAATCTGCTTTTCAAGTCGTTGTACGGTTTCTGGAGAAGCCAAAACCACAAATCTGCATTTGTACGGCCAGTAGAGAAGCCAAAACCACAAATCTGCTGTATTACGGCGAATAGAGAAGCCAAAACCACAAATCTGCTATTCAAGTCGTTGTACGGTTTGTGAAGAGAGCCAAAACCATAAATCTGCTGTGTTACGGCCAAAAGAGAAGCTAAAACCACAAATCTTCTTGTCAAGTCGTTGGACGGCCAGAAAAGAAGCCAAAACAATAAATCTGCTATTCAAGTCGTTGTACCAAAAGCCAAAACCACAAATCTGCTTTTGTACGGCCAGAAAAGGAGCCAAAACCACAAATCTGCTGTTTTAAGGCCAAAAGAGAAGCAAAAACCAGAAATCTGCTATTCAAGTCGTTGTACGGACTGTGGAAACGCCAAAACCACAAATCTGCTTTTGTACGGCCAGTAGAGAAGCCAAAACCACAAATCTGCTGTTTTACGGTTAGAAAAGAAGCCAAAACAAGAAATCTGCTATTCAAGTCGTTGTACGGCCAGAACAGAAGCACCATTAGCACAAATCGGCTAGTCAAGTCGTTGGACGGTTTGTGGAGAAGCCAAAACAACAAATCTGCTTTTTAAGTCCTTGTACGGCCAGAAAAGGAGCCAAAACTAGAAATCTGCTTTTCAAGTCTTTGTACGGTTTCTGGAGAAGCCAAAACCACAAATCTGCTTTTGTACGGCCAGTAGAGAAGCCAAAACCACAAATCTGCTGTATTACGGCGAAAAGAGAAGCCAAAACCACAAATCTGCTATTCAAGTCGTTGTACGGCCAGAACAGAAGCACCATTACCACAAATCTGCTAGTCAAGTCGTTGTACGGTTTGTTGAGAAGCCAAAACAACAAATCTGCTTTTTCAGTCCTTGTACGGCCAGAAAAGAAGCCAAAACTAGAAATCTGCTATTCAAGTCGTTGTACGGTTTGTGGAGAGAGCCAAAACCATAAATCTGCTGTGTTACGGCCAAAAGAGAAGCTAAAACCACAAATCTTCTTGTCAAGTCGTTGGACGGCCAGAAAAGAAGCCAAAACAATAAATCTGCTATTCAATTCGTTGTACCAAAAGCCAAAACCACAAATCTGCTTTTGTACGGCCAGAAAAGGAGCCAAAACCACAAATCTGCTGTTTTAAGGCCAAAAGAGAAGCAAAAACCCGAAATCTGCTATTCAAGTCGTTGTACGGACTGTGCAAACGCCAAAACCACAAATCTGCTTTTGTACGGCCAGTAGAGAAGCCAAAACCACAAATCTGCTGTTTTACGGTTAGAAAAGAAGCCAAAACAAGAAATCCTTGTACGGCCAGAAAAGAAGCCAAAACTAGAAATCTGCTATTCAAGTCGTTGTACGGTTTGTGGAGAGAGCCAAAACCACAAATCTGCTGTGTTACGGCCAAAAGAGAAGCTGAAACCACAAATCTTCTTTTCAAGTCGTTGTACGGCTAGAAAAAAAGCAAAAACCAGAAATCTGCTGTTTTACGGCCAGAAAAGGAGCCAAAACCATAAATCTGCTGTGTTACGGCCAAAAGAGAAGCTAAAACCACAAATCTTCTTTTCAAGTCGTTGTACGGCCAGAAAGGAAGCCAAAACAAGAAATCGTGCTATTCAAGTCGTTGTACGGATTGTGGAAAAGCCAAAACCACAAATTCGCTTTTATACGGCCAGAATAGGAGCCAAAACCAGAAATCTGCTTTTCAAGTCGTTGTACGGTTTCTGGAGAAGCCAAAACCACAAATCTGCTTTTGTACGGCTAGTAGAGAAGCCAAAACCACAAATCTGCTGTATTACGGCGAAAAGAGAAGCCAAAACCACAAATCTGCTATTCAAGTCGTTGTACGGCCAGAACAGAAGCACCATTACCACAAATCTGCTAGTCAAGTCGTCGTACGGTTTGTGGAGAAGCCATAACAACAAATCTGCTTTTTAAGTCCTTGTACGGCCAGAAAAGAAGCCAAAACTAGAAATCTGCTATTCAAGTCGTTGTACTGTTTGTGGAGAGAGCCAAAACCATAAATCTGCTGTTTTATGGCCAGAAAAGAAGCCAAAACAAGAAATCTGCTATTCAAGTCGTTGTACGGTTTGTTGAGAGAGCCAAAACCATAAATCTGCTGTGTTACGGCCAAAAGAGAAGCTAAAACCACAAATCTTCTTGTCAAGTCGTTGTACGGCCAGAAAAGAAGCCAAACCAAGAAATCTGCTATTCAAGTCGTTGTACGGATTGTGGAAAAGCCAAAACCACAAATCTGCTTTTGTACGGACAGAAAAGGAGCCAAAACAAGAAATCTGCTTTTCAAGGCGTTGTACGGTTTCTGGAGAAGCCAAAACCACAAATCTGCTTTTGTACGGCCAGTAGAGAAGCCAAAACCACAAATCTGCTGTATTACGGCGAATAGAGAAGCCAAAACCACAAATCTGCTATTCAAGTCGTTGTACGGCCAGAACAGAAGCACCATTAGCACAAATCTGCTAGTCAAGTCGTTGTACGGTTTGTGGAGAAGCCAAAACAACAAATCTGCTTTTTAAGTCCTTGTACGGCCAGAAGAGAAGCCAAAACTAGAAATCTGCTATTCAAGTCGTCGTACGGTTTGTGGAGAGAGCCAAAACCATAAATCTGTTTTTGTACGGCCAGAAAAGGAGCCAAAACCAGAAATCTGCTTTTTAAGTCTTTGTACGGTTTCTGGAGAAGCCAAAACCACAAATCTGTTTTTGTACGGCCAGTAGAGAAGCCAAAACCACAAATCTGCTGTATTACGGCGAAAAGAGAAGCCAAAACCACAAATCTGCTATTCAAGTCGTTGTACGGCCAGAACAGAAGCACCATTACCACAAATCTGCTAGTCAAGTCGTTGTACGGTTTGTGGAGAAGCCAAAACAACAAATCTGCTTTTTAAGTCCTTGTACGGCCAGAAAAGAAGCCAAAACTAGAAATCTGCTATTCAAGTCGTTGTACGGTTTGTGGAGAGAGCCAAAACCATAAATCTTTTTTTGTACGGCCAGAAAAGGAGCCAAAACCAGAAATCTGCTTTTCAAGTCTTTGTACGGTTTCTGGAGAAGCCAAAACCACAAATCTGCTTTTGTACGGCCAGTAGAGAAGCCAAAACCACAAATCTGCTGTATTACGGCGAAAAGAGAAGCCAAAACCACAAATCTGCTATTCAAGTCGTTGTACGGCCAGAACAGAAGCACCATTACCACAAATCTGCTAGTCAAGTCGTTGTACGGTTTGTTGAGAAGCCAAAACAACAAATCTGCTTTTTCAGTCCTTGTACGGCCAAGAAAGAAGCCAAAACTAGAAATCTGCTATTCAAGTCGTTGTACGGTTTGTGGAGAGAGCCAAAACCATAAATCTGCTGTGTTACGGCCAAAAGAGAAGCTAAAACCACAAATCTTCTTGTCAAGTCGTTGGACGGCCAGAAAAGAAGCCAAAACAATAAATCTGCTATTCAAGTCGTTGTACCAAAAGCCAAAACCACAAATCTGCTTTTGTACGGCCAGAAAAGGAGCCAAAACCACAAATCTGCTGTTTTAAGGCCAAAAGAGAAGCAAAAACCAGAAATCTGCTATTCAAGTCGTTGTACGGACTGTGGAAACGCCAAAACCACAAATCTGCTTTTGTACGGCCAGTAGAGAAGCCAAAACCACAAATCTGCTGTTTTACGGTTAGAAAAGAAGCCAAAACAAGAAATCTGCTATTCAAGTCGTTGTACGGATTGTGGAAAAGCCAAAACCACAAATCTGCTTTTGTACGGCCAGAATAGGAGCCAAAACCAGAAATCTGCTTTTCAAGTCGTTGTACGGTTTCTGGAGAAGCCAAAACCACAAATCTGCTTTTGTACGGCCAGTAGAGAAGCCAAAACCACAAATCTGCTGTATTACGGCGAATAGAGAAGCCAAAACCACAAATCTGCTATTCAAGTCGTTGTACGGCCAGAACAGAAGCACCATTAGCACAAATCTGCTAGTCAAGTCGTTGTACGGTTTGTGGAGAAGCCAAAACAACAAATCTGCTTTTTAAGTCCTTGTACGGCCAGAAAAGAAGCCAAAACTAGAAATCTGCTATTCAAGTCGTCGTACGGTTTGTGGAGAGAGCCAAAACCATAAATCTGTTTTTGTACGGCCAGAAAAGGAGCCAAAACCAGAAATCTGCTTTTTAAGTCTTTGTACGGTTTCTGGAGAAGCCAAAACCACAAATCTGTTTTTGTACGGCCAGTAGAGAAGCCAAAACCACAAATCTGCTGTATTACGGCGAAAAGAGAAGCCAAAACCACAAATCTGCTATTCAAGTCGTTGTACGGCCAGAACAGAAGCACCATTACCACAAATCTGCTAGTCAAGTCGTTGTGCGGTTTGTGGAGAAGCCAAAACAACAAATCTGCTTTTTAAGTCCTTGTACGGCCAGAAAAGAAGCCAAAACTAGAAATCTGCTATTCAAGTCGTTGTACGGTTTGTGGAGAGAGCCAAAACCATAAATCTTTTTTTGTACGGCCAGAAAAGGAGCCAAAACCAGAAATCTGCTTTTCAAGTCTTTGTACGGTTTCTGGAGAAGCCAAAACCACAAATCTGCTTTTGTACGGCCAGTAGAGAAGCCAAAACCACAAATCTGCTGTATTACGGCGAAAAGAGAAGCCAAAACCACAAATCTGCTATTCAAGTCATTGTACGGCCAGAACAGAAGCACCATTACCACAAATCTGCTAGTCAAGTCGTTGTACGGTTTGTGGAGAAGCCAAAACAACAAATCTGCTTTTTAAGTCCTTGTACGGACAGAAAAGAAGCCAAAACTAGAAATCTGCTATTCAAGTCGTTGTACGGTTTGTGGAGAGAGCCAAAACCATAATTCTGCTGTGTTACGGCCAAAAGAGAAGCTAAAACCACAAATCTTCTTGTCAAGTCGTTGGACGGCCAGAAAAGAAGCCAAAACAAGAAATCTGCTATTCAAGTCGTTGTACGGATTGTGGAAAAGCCAAAACCACAAATCTGCTTTTGTACGGCCAGAAAAGGAGCCAAAACCAGAAATCTGCTTTTCAAGTCGTTGTACGGTTTCTGGAAAAGCCAAAACCACAAATCTGCTTTTGTACGTCTAGTAGAGAAGCCAAAACCACAAATCTGCTGTATTTGGCGAAAAGAGAAGCCAAAACCACAAATCTGCTATTCAAGTCGTTGTACGGCCAGAACAGAAGCACCATTACCACAAATCTGCTAGTCAAGTCGTTGTACGGTTTGTTGAGAAGCCAAAACAACAAATCTGCTTTTTAAGTCCTTGTACGGCCAGAAAAAAAGCCAAAACTAGAAATCTGCTATTCAAGTCGTTGTACGGTTTATGGAGAGAGCCAAAACCAAAAATCTGCTTTTTTACGGCTAGAAAAGAAGCCAAAACAAGAAATCTGCTATTCAAGTCGTTGTACCAAAAGCCAAAACCACAAATCTGCTTTTGTACGGCCAGAAAAGGAGCCAAAACCACAAATCTGCTGTTTTAAGGCCAAAAGAGAAGCAAAAACCATACATCTGTTTTTGTACGGCCAGAAAAGGAGCCAAAACCAGAAATCTGCTTTTCAAGTCTTTGTACGGTTTCTGGAGAAGCCAAAACCACAAATCTGCTTTTGTACGGTCCGAGAGAAGCCAAAACCACAAATCTGCTGTATTACGGCGAAAAGAGAAGCCAAAACCACAAATCTGCTATTCAAGTCGTTGTACGGCCAGAACAGAAGCACCATTACCACAAATCTGCTAGTCAAGTCGTTGTACGGTTTGTGGAGAAGCCAAAACAACAAATCTGCTTTTTAAGTCCTTGTACGGCCAGAAAAGAAGCCAAAACTAGAAATCTGCTATTCAAGTCGTTGTACGGTTTGTGGAGAGAGCCAAAACCATAAATCTGTTTTTGTACGGCCAGAAAAGGAGCCAAAACCAGAAATCTGCTTTTCAAGTCTTTGTACGGTTTCTGGAGAAGCCAAAACCACAAATCTGCTTTTGTACGGCCAGTAGAGAAGCCAAAACCACAAATCTGCTGTATTACGGCGAAAAGAGAAGCCAAAACCACAAATCTGCTATTCAAGTCGTTGTACGGCCAGAACAGAAGCACCATTACCACAAATCTGCTAGTCAAGTCGTTGTACGGTTTGTTGAGAAGCCAAAACAACAAATCTGCTTTTTAAGTCCTTGTACGGCCAGAAAAGAAGCCAAAACAAGAAATCTGCTATTCAAGTCGTTGTACGAATTGTGGAAAAGCCAAAACCACAAATCTGCTTTTGTACGGCCAGAAAAGGAGCCAAAACCAGAAATCTGCTTTTCAAGTCGTTGTACGGTTTCTGGAGAAGCCAAAACCACAAATCTGCTTTTGTACGTCTAGTAGAGAAGCCAAAACCACAAATCTGATGTATTTGGCGAAAAGAGAAGCCAAAACCACAAATCTGCTATTCAAGTCGTTGTACGGCCAGAACAGAAGCACCATTACCACAAATCTGCTAGTCAAGTCGTTGTACGGTTTGTTGAGAAGCCAAAACAACAAATCTGCTTTTTAAGTCCTTGTACGGCCAGAAAAAAAGCCAAAACTAGAAATCTGCTATTCAAGTCGTTGTACGGTTTATGGAGAGAGCCAAAACCATAAATCTGCTGTTTTACGGCCAGAAAAGAAGCCAAAACCAGAAATCTGCTATTCAAGTCGTTGTACCAAAAGCCAAAACCACAAATCTGCTTTTGTACGGCCAGAAAAGGAGCCAAAACCACAAATCTGCTGTTTTAATGCCAAAAGAGAAGCAAAAACCAGAAATCTGCTATTCAAGTCGTTGTACGGACTGTGGAAACGCCAAAACCACAAATCTGCTTTTGTACGGCCAGTAGAGAAGCCAAAACCACAAATCTGCTGTTTTACGGATAGAAAAGAAGCCAAAACAAGAAATCTGCTATTCAAGTCGTTGTACGGATTGTGGAAAAGCCAAAACCACAAATCTGCTTTTGTATGGCCAGAATAGGAGCCAAAACCAGAAATCTGCTTTTCAAGTCGTTGTACGGTTTCTGGAGAAGCCAAAACCACAAATCTGCATTTGTACGGCCAGTAGAGAAGCCAAAACCACAAATCTGCTGTATTACGGCGAATAGAGAAGCCAAAACCACAAATCTGCTATTCAAGTCGTTGTACGGTTTGTGGAGAGAGCCAAAACCATAAATCTGCTGTGTTACGGCCAAAAGAGAAGCTAAAACCACAAATCTTCTTGTCAAGTCGTTGGACGGCCAAAAAAGAAGCCAAAACAATAAATCTGCTATTCAAGTCGTTGTACCAAAAGCCAAAACCACAAATCTGCTTTTGTACGGCCAGAAAAGGAGCCAAAACCACAAATCTGCTGTTTTAAGGCCAAAAGAGAAGCAAAAACCAGAAATCTGCTATTCAAGTCGTTGTACGGACTGTGGAAACGCCAAAACCACAAATCTGCTTTTGTACGGCCAGTAGAGAAGCCAAAACCACAAATCTGCTGTTTTACGGTTAGAAAAGAAGCCAAAACAAGAAATTTGCTATTCAAGTCGTTGTACGGCCAGAACAGAAGCACCATTAGCACAAATCGGCTAGTCAAGTCGTTGTACGGTTTGTGGAGAGAGCCAAAACCATAAATCTGCTGTGTTACGGCCAAAAGAGAAGCTAAAACCACAAATCTTCTTGTCAAGTCGTTGGACGGCCAGAAAAGAAGCCAAAACAATAAATCTGCTATTCAAGTCGTTGTACCAAAAGCCAAAACCACAAATCTGCTTTTGTACGGCCAGAAAAGGAGCCAAAACCACAAATCTGCTGTTTTAAGGCCAAAAGAGAAGCAAAAACCCGAAATCTGCTATTCAAGTCGTTGTACGGACTGTGCAAACGCCAAAACCACAAATCTGCTTTTGTACGGCCAGTAGAGAAGCCAAAACCACAAATCTGCTGTTTTACGGTTAGAAAAGAAGCCAAAACAAGAAATCTGCTATTCAAGTCGTTGTACGGATTGTGGAAAAGCCAAAACCACAAATCTGCTTTTGTACGGCCAGAATAGGAGCCAAAACCAGAAATCTGCTATTCAAGTCGTTGTACGGTTTCTGGAGAAGTTAAAACCACAAATCTGCTTTTGTACGGCCAGTAGAGAAGCCAAAACCAGAAATCTGCTATTCAAGTCGTTGTACGGTTTCTGGAGAAGTTAAAACCACAAATCTGCTTTTGTACGGCCAGTAGAGAAGCCAAAACCACAAATCTGCTGTATTACGGCGAATAGAGAAGCCAAAACCACAAATCTGCTATTCAAGTCGTTGTACGGCCAGAACAGAAGCACCATTACCACAAATCGGCTAGTCAAGTCGTTGGACGGTTTGTGGAGAAGCCAAAACAACAAATCTGCTTTTTAAGTCCTTGTACGGCCAGAAAAGAAGCCAAAACTAGAAATCTGCTATTCAAGTCGTCGTACGGTTTGTGGAGAGAGCCAAAACCATAAATCTGTTTTTGTACGGCCAGAAAAGGAGCCAAAACCAGAAATCTGCTTTTCAAGTCTTTGTACGGTTTCTGGAGAAGCCAAAACCACAAATCTGCTTTTGTACGGCCAGTAGAGAAGCCAAAACCACAAATCTGCTGTATTACGGCGAAAAGAGAAGCCAAAAAGACAAATCTGCTATTCAAGTCGTTGTACGGCCAGAACAGAAGCACCATTACCACAAATCTGCTAGTCAAGTCGTTGTACGGTTTGTTGAGAAGCCAAAACAACAAATCTGCTTTTTAAGTCCTTGTACGGCCAGAAAAGAAGCCAAAACTAGAAATCTGCTATTCAAGTCGTTGTACGGTTTGTGGAGAGAGCCAAAACCATAAATCTGCTGTGTTACAACCAAAAGAGAATTTAAAACCACAAATCTTCTTGTCAAGTCGTTGGACGGCCAGAAAAGAAGCCAAAACAAGAAATCTGCTATTCAAGTCGTTGTACGGATTGTGGAAAAGCCAAAACCACAAATCTGCTTTTGTACGGCCTGAAAAGGAGCCAAAACCAGAAATCTGCTTTTCAAGTCGTTGTACGGTTTCTGGAGAAGCCAAAACCACAAATCTGCTTTTGTTCGGCTAGTAGAGAAGCCAAAACCACAAATCTGCTGTATTTGTCGAAAAAAAAAGCCAAAACCATAAATATTCTATTCAAGTCGTTGTACGGCCAAAACAGAAGCACCATTACCACAAATCTGCTAGTCAAGTCGTTGGACGGTTTGTGGAGAAGCCAAAACAACAAATCTGCTTTTTAAGTCCTTGTACGGCCAGAAAAAAAGCCAAAACTAGAAATCTGCTAATCAAGTCGTTGTACGGTTTATGGAGAGAGCCAAAACCATAAATCTGCTGTGTTACGGCCAAAAGAGAAGCTAAAACCACAAATCTTCTTTTCAAGTCGTTGTACGGCCAGAAAAGAAGCCAAAACAAGAAATCTGCTATTCAAGTCGTTATACGGATTGTGGAAAAGCCAAAACCTCAAATCTGCTTTTGTACGATCAGAAAAGGAGCCAAAACAATAAATCTGCTTTTCAAGTCGTTGTACGGTTTCTGGAGAAGCCAAAACCACAAATCTGCTTTTGTACGGCTAGTAGAGAAGCCAAAACCACAAATCTGCTGTATTACGGCGAAAAGAGAAGCCAAAACCACAAATCTGCTATTCAAGTCGTTGTACGGCCAGAACAGAAGCACCATTACCACAAATCTGCTAGTCAAGTCGTTGTACGGTTTGTGGAGAAGCCAAAACAACAAATCTGCTTTTTAAGTCCTTGTACGGCCAGAAAAGAAGCCAAAACTAGAAATCTGCTATTCAAGTCGTTGTACGGTTTGTGGAGAGAGCCAAAACCACAAATCTGCTGTGTTACGGCCAAAAGAGAAGCTGAAACCACAAATCTTCTTTTCAAGTCGTTGTACGGCTAGAAAAAAAGCAAAAACCAGAAATCTGCTGTTTTACGGCCAGAAAAGGAGCCAAAACCATAAATCTGCTGTGTTACGGCCAAAAGAGAAGCTAAAACCACAAATCTTCTTTTCAAGTCGTTGTACGGCCAGAAAGGAAGCCAAAACAAGAAATCGTGCTATTCAAGTCGTTGTACGGATTGTGGAAAAGCCAAAACCACAAATTCGCTTTTATACGGCCAGAATAGGAGCCAAAACCAGAAATCTGCTTTTCAAGTCGTTGTACGGTTTCTGGAGAAGCCAAAACCACAAATCTGCTTTTGTACGGCCAGTAGAGAAGCCAAAACCACAAATCTGCTGTATTACGGCGAAAAGAGAAGCCAAAACCACAAATCTGCTATTCAAGTCGTTGTACGGCCAGAACAGAAGCACCATTACCACAAATCTGCTAGTCAAGTCGTCGTACGGTTTGTGGAGAAGCCAAAACAACAAATCTGCTTTTTAAGTCCTTGTACGGCCAGAAAAGAAGCCAAAACTAGAAATCTGCTATTCAAGTCGTTGTACTGTTTGTGGAGAGAGCCAAAACCATAAATCTGCTGTTTTATGGCCAGAAAAGAAGCCAAAACAAGAAATCTGCTATTCAAGTCGTTGTACGGTTTGTTGAGAGAGCCAAAACCATAAATCTGCTGTGTTACGGCCAAAAGAGAAGCTAAAACCACAAATCTTCTTGTCAAGTCGTTGTACGGCCAGAAAAGAAGCCAAACCAAGAAATCTGCTATTCAAGTCGTTGTACGGATTGTGGAAAAGCCAAAACCACAAATCTGCTTTTGTACGGCCAGAAAAGGAGCCAAAACAAGAAATCTGCTTTTCAAGTCGTTGTACGGTTTCTGGAGAAGCCAAAACCACAAATCTGCTTTTGTACGGCCAGTAGAGAAGCCAAAACCACAAATCTGCTGTATTACGGCGAATAGAGAAGCCAAAACCACAAATCTGCTATTCAAGTCGTTGTACGGCCAGAACAGAAGCACCATTAGCACAAATCTGCTAGTCAAGTCGTTGTACGGTTTGTGGAGAAGCCAAAACAACAAATCTGCTTTTTAAGTCCTTGTACGGCCAGAAAAGAAGCCAAAACTAGAAATCTGCTATTCAAGTCGTCGTACGGTTTGTGGAGAGAGCCAAAACCATAAATCTGTTTTTGTACGGCCAGAAAAGGAGCCAAAACCAGAAATCTGCTTTTTAAGTCTTTGTACGGTTTCTGGAGAAGCCAAAACCACAAATCTGTTTTTGTACGGCCAGTAGAGAAGCCAAAACCACAAATCTGCTGTATTACGGCGAAAAGAGAAGCCAAAACCACAAATCTGCTATTCAAGTCGTTGTACGGCCAGAACAGAAGCACCATTACCACAAATCTGCTAGTCAAGTCGTTGTACGGTTTGTGGAGAAGCCAAAACAACAAATCTGCTTTTTAAGTCCTTGTACGGCCAGAAAAGAAGCCAAAACTAGAAATCTGCTATTCAAGTCGTTGTACGGTTTGTGGAGAGAGCCAAAACCATAAATCTTTTTTTGTACGGCCAGAAAAGGAGCCAAAACCAGAAATCTGCTTTTCAAGTCTTTGTACGGTTTCTGGAGAAGCCAAAACCACAAATCTGCTTTTGTACGGCCAGTAGAGAAGCCAAAACCACAAATCTGCTGTATTACGGCGAAAAGAGAAGCCAAAACCACAAATCTGCTATTCAAGTCGTTGTACGGCCAGAACAGAAGCACCATTACCACAAATCTGCTAGTCAAGTCGTTGTACGGTTTGTTGAGAAGCCAAAACAACAAATCTGCTTTTTCAGTCCTTGTACGGCCAAGAAAGAAGCCAAAACTAGAAATCTGCTATTCAAGTCGTTGTACGGTTTGTGGAGAGAGCCAAAACCATAAATCTGCTGTGTTACAACCAAAAGAGAATTTAAAACCACAAATCTTCTTGTCAAGTCGTTGGACGGCCAGAAAAGAAGCCAAAACAAGAAATCTGCTATTCAAGTCGTTGTACGGATTGTGGAAAAGCCAAAACCACAAATCTGCTTTTGTACGGCCTGAAAAGGAGCCAAAACCAGAAATCTGCTTTTCAAGTCGTTGTACGGTTTCTGGAGAAGCCAAAACCACAAATCTGCTTTTGTTCGGCTAGTAGAGAAGCCAAAACCACAAATCTGCTGTATTTGTCGAAAAAAAAAGCCAAAACCATAAATATTCTATTCAAGTCGTTGTACGGCCAAAACAGAAGCACCATTACCACAAATCTGCTAGTCAAGTCGTTGGACGGTTTGTGGAGAAGCCAAAACAACAAATCTGCTTTTTAAGTCCTTGTACGGCCAGAAAAAAAGCCAAAACTAGAAATCTGCTAATCAAGTCGTTGTACGGTTTATGGAGAGAGCCAAAACCATAAATCTGCTGTGTTACGGCCAAAAGAGAAGCTAAAACCACAAATCTTCTTTTCAAGTCGTTGTACGGCCAGAAAAGAAGCCAAAACAAGAAATCTGCTATTCAAGTCGTTATACGGATTGTGGAAAAGCCAAAACCTCAAATCTGCTTTTGTACGACCAGAAAAGGAGCCAAAACAATAAATCTGCTTTTCAAGTCGTTGTACGGTTTCTGGAGAAGCCAAAACCACAAATCTGCTTTTGTACGGCTAGTAGAGAAGCCAAAACCACAAATCTGCTGTATTACGGCGAAAAGAGAAGCCAAAACCACAAATCTGCTATTCAAGTCGTTGTACGGCCAGAACAGAAGCACCATTACCACAAATCTGCTAGTCAAGTCGTTGTACGGTTTGTGGAGAAGCCAAAACAACAAATCTGCTTTTTAAGTCCTTGTACGGCCAGAAAAGAAGCCAAAACTAGAAATCTGCTATTCAAGTCGTTGTACGGTTTGTGGAGAGAGCCAAAACCACAAATCTGCTGTGTTACGGCCAAAAGAGAAGCTGAAACCACAAATCTTCTTTTCAAGTCGTTGTACGGCTAGAAAAAAAGCAAAAACCAGAAATCTGCTGTTTTACGGCTAGAAAAGGAGCCAAAACCATAAATCTGCTGTGTTACGGCCAAAAGAGAAGCTAAAACCACAAATCTTCTTTTCAAGTCGTTGTACGGCCAGAAAGGAAGCCAAAACAAGAAATCGTGCTATTCAAGTCGTTGTACGGTTTGTGGAAAAGCCAAAACCACAAATTCGCTTTTATACGGCCAGAATAGGAGCCAAAACCAGAAATCTGCTTTTCAAGTCGTTGTACGGTTTCTGGAGAAGCCAAAACCACAAATCTGCTTTTGTACGGCCAGTAGAGAAGCCAAAACCACAAATCTGCTGTATTACGGCGAAAAGAGAAGCCAAAACCACAAATCTGCTATTCAAGTCGTTGTACGGCCAGAACAGAAGCACCATTACCACAAATCTGCTAGTCAAGTCGTCGTACGGTTTGTGGAGAAGCCAAAACAACAAATCTGCTTTTTAAGTCCTTGTACGGCCAGAAAAGAAGCCAAAACTAGAAATCTGCTATTCAAGTCGTTGTACTGTTTGTGGAGAGAGCCAAAACCATAAATCTGCTGTTTTATGGCCAGAAAAGAAGCCAAAACAAGAAATCTGCTATTCAAGTCGTTGTACGGTTTGTTGAGAGAGCCAAAACCATAAATCTGCTGTGTTACGGCCAAAAGAGAAGCTAAAACCACAAATCTTCTTGTCAAGTCGTTGTACGGCCAGAAAAGAAGCCAAACCAAGAAATCTGCTATTCAAGTCGTTGTACGGATTGTGGAAAAGCCAAAACCACAAATCTGCTTTTGTACGGCCAGAAAAGGAGCCAAAACAAGAAATCTGCTTTTCAAGTCGTTGTACGGTTTCTGGAGAAGCCAAAACCACAAATCTGCTTTTGTACGGCCAGTAGAGAAGCCAAAACCACAAATCTGCTGTATTACGGCGAATAGAGAAGCCAAAACCACAAATCTGCTATTCAAGTCGTTGTACGGCCAGAACAGAAGCACCATTAGCACAAATCTGCTAGTCAAGTCGTTGTACGGTTTGTGGAGAAGCCAAAACAACAAATCTGCTTTTTAAGTCCTTGTACGGCCAGAAGAGAAGCCAAAACTAGAAATCTGCTATTCAAGTCGTCGTACGGTTTGTGGAGAGAGCCAAAACCATAAATCTGTTTTTGTACGGCCAGAAAAGGAGCCAAAACCAGAAATCTGCTTTTTAAGTCTTTGTACGGTTTCTGGAGAAGCCAAAACCACAAATCTGTTTTTGTACGGCCAGTAGAGAAGCCAAAACCACAAATCTGCTGTATTACGGCGAAAAGAGAAGCCAAAACCACAAATCTGCTATTCAAGTCGTTGTACGGCCAGAACAGAAGCACCATTACCACAAATCTGCTAGTCAAGTCGTTGTACGGTTTGTGGAGAAGCCAAAACAACAAATCTGCTTTTTAAGTCCTTGTACGGCCAGAAAAGAAGCCAAAACTAGAAATCTGCTATTCAAGTCGTTGTACGGTTTGTGGAGAGAGCCAAAACCATAAATCTTTTTTTGTACGGCCAGAAAAGGAGCCAAAACCAGAAATCTGCTTTTCAAGTCTTTGTACGGTTTCTGGAGAAGCCAAAACCACAAATCTGCTTTTGTACGGCCAGTAGAGAAGCCAAAACCACAAATCTGCTGTATTACGGCGAAAAGAGAAGCCAAAACCACAAATCTGCTATTCAAGTCGTTGTACGGCCAGAACAGAAGCACCATTACCACAAATCTGCTAGTCAAGTCGTTGTACGGTTTGTTGAGAAGCCAAAACAACAAATCTGCTTTTTCAGTCCTTGTACGGCCAAGAAAGAAGCCAAAACTAGAAATCTGCTATTCAAGTCGTTGTACGGTTTGTGGAGAGAGCCAAAACCATAAATCTGCTGTGTTACGGCCAAAAGAGAAGCTAAAACCACAAATCTTCTTGTCAAGTCGTTGGACGGCCAGAAAAGAAGCCAAAACAATAAATCTGCTATTCAAGTCGTTGTACCAAAAGCCAAAACCACAAATCTGCTTTTGTACGGCCAGAAAAGAAGCCAAAACCACAAATCTGCTGTTTTAAGCCCAAAAGAGAAGCAAAAACCAGAAATCTGCTATTCAAGTCGTTGTACGGACTGTGGAAACGCCAAAACCACAAATCTGCTTTTGTACGGCCAGTAGAGAAGCCAAAACCACAAATCTGCTGTTTTACGGTTAGAAAAGAAGCCAAAACAAGAAATCTGCTATTCAAGTCGTTGTACGGATTGTGGAAAAGCCAAAACCACAAATCTGCTTTTGTACGGCCAGAATAGGAGCCAAAACCAGAAATCTGCTTTTCAAGTCGTTGTACGGTTTCTGGAGAAGCCAAAACCACAAATCTGCTTTTGTACGGCCAGTAGAGAAGCCAAAACCACAAATCTGCTGTATTACGGCGAATAGAGAAGCCAAAACCACAAATCTGCTATTCAAGTCGTTGTACGGCCAGAACAGAAGCACCATTAGCACAAATCTGCTAGTCAAGTCGTTGTACGGTTTGTGGAGAAGCCAAAACAACAAATCTGCTTTTTAAGTCCTTGTACGGCCAGAAAAGAAGCCAAAACTAGAAATCTGCTATTCAAGTCGTCGTACGGTTTGTGGAGAGAGCCAAAACCATAAATCTGTTTTTGTACGGCCAGAAAAGGAGCCAAAACCAGAAATCTGCTTTTTAAGTCTTTGTACGGTTTCTGGAGAAGCCAAAACCACAAATCTGTTTTTGTACGGCCAGTAGAGAAGCCAAAACCACAAATCTGCTGTATTACGGCGAAAAGAGAAGCCAAAACCACAAATCTGCTATTCAAGTCGTTGTACGGCCAGAACAGAAGCACCATTACCACAAATCTGCTAGTCAAGTCGTTGTACGGTTTGTGGAGAAGCCAAAACAACAAATCTGCTTTTTAAGTCCTTGTACGGCCAGAAAAGAAGCCAAAACTAGAAATCTGCTATTCAAGTCGTTGTACGGTTTGTGGAGAGAGCCAAAACCATAAATCTTTTTTTGTACGGCCAGAAAAGGAACCAAAACCAGAAATCTGCTTTTCAAGTCTTTGTACGGTTTCTGGAGAAGCCAAAACCACAAATCTGCTTTTGTACGGCCAGTAGAGAAGCCAAAACCACAAATCTGCTGTATTACGGCGAAAAGAGAAGCCAAAACCACAAATCTGCTATTCAAGTCGTTGTACGGCCAGAACAAAAGCACCATTACCACAAATCTGCTAGTCAAGTCGTTGTACGATTTGTTGAGAAGCCAAAACAACAAATCTGCTTTTTCAGTCCTTGTACGGCCAAGAAAGAAGCCAAAACTAGAAATCTGCTATTCAAGTCGTTGTACGGTTTGTGGAGAGAGCCAAAACCATAAATCTGCTGTGTTACGGCCAAAAGAGAAGCTAAAACCACAAATCTTCTTGTCAAGTCGTTGGACGGCCAGAAAAGAAGCCAAAACAATAAATCTGCTATTCAAGTCGTTGTACCAAAAGCCAAAACCACAAATCTGCTTTTGTACGGCCAGAAAAGGAGCCAAAACCACAAATCTGCTGTTTTAAGGCCAAAAGAGAAGCAAAAACCAGAAATCTGCTATTCAAGTCGTTGTACGGACTGTGGAAACGCCAAAACCACAAATCTGCTTTTGTACGGCCAGTAGAGAAGCCAAAACCACAAATCTGCTGTTTTACGGTTAGAAAAGAAGCCAAAACAATAAATCTGCTATTCAAGTCGTTGTACCAAAAGCCAAAACCACAAATCTGCTTTTGTACGGCCAGAATAGGAGCCAAAACCACAAATCTGCTGTATTTGGCGAAAAGAGAAGCCAAAACCACAAATCTGCTATTCAAGTCGTTGTACGGCCAGAACAGAAGCACCATTACCACAAATCTGCTAGTCAAGTCGTTGTACGTTTTTTTGAGAAGCCAAAACAACAAATCTGCTTTTTAAGTCCTTGTACGGCCAGAAAAAAAGCCAAAACTAGAAATCTGCTATTCAAGTCGTTGTACGGTTTATGTAGAGAGCCAAAACCATAAATCTGCTGTTTTACGGCCAGAAAAGAAGCCAAAACAAGAAATCTGCTATTCAAGTCGTTGTACCAAAAGCCAAAACCACAAATCTGCTTTTGTACGGCCAGAAAAGGAGCCAAAACCACAAATCTGCTGTTTTAAGGCCAAAAGAGAAGCAAAAACCAGAAATCTGCTATTCAAGTCGTTGTACGGACTGTGGAAACACCAAAACCACAAATCTGCTTTTGTACGGCCAGTAGAGAAGCCAAAACCACAAATCTGCTGTATTACGGCGAAAAGAGAAGCCAAAACCACAAATCTGCTATTCAAGTCGTTGTACGGCCAGAACCGAAGCACCATTACCACAAATCTGCTAGTCAAGTCGTTGTACGGTTTGTTGAGAAGCCAAAACAACAAATCTGCTTTTTAAGTCCTTGTACGGCCAGAAAAGAAGCCAAAACTAGAAATCTGCTATTCAAGTCGTTGTACGTTTTGTGGAGAGAGCCAAAACCATAAATCTGCTGTGTTACGGCCAAAAGAGAAGCTGAAACCACAAATCTTCTTGTCAAGTCGTTGGACGGCCAGAAAAGAAGCCAAAACAAGAAATCTGCTATTCAAGTCGTTGTACGGATTGTGGAAAAGCCAAAACCACAAATCTGCTTTTGTACGGCCAGAAAAGGAGCCAAAACCAGAAATCTGCTTTTCAAGTCGTTGTACGGTTTCTGGAGAAGCCAAAACCAAAAATCTGCTTTTAGACGTCTAGTAGAGAAGCCAAAACCACAAATCTGCTGTATTTGGCGAAAAGAGAAGCCAAAACCACAAATCTGCTATTCAAGTCGTTGTACGGCCAGAACAGAAGCACCATTACCACAAATCTGCTAGTCAAGTCGTTGTACGGTTTGTTGAGAAGCCAAAACAACAAATCTGCTTTTTAAGTCCTTGTACGGCCAGAAAAAAAGCCAAAACTAGAAATCTGCTATTCAAGTCGTTGTACGGTTTATGGAGAGAGCCAAAACCATAAATCTGCTGTTTTACGGCCAGAAAAGAAGCCAAAACCAGAAATCTGCTATTCAAGTCGTTGTACCAAAAGCCAAAACCACAAATCTGCTTTTGTACGGCCAGAAAAGGAGCCAAAACCACAAATCTGCTGTTTTAAGGCCAAAAGAGAAGCAAAAACCAGAAATCTGCTATTCAAGTCGTTGTACGGACTGTGGAAACGCCAAAACCACAAATCTGCTTTTGTACGGCCAGTAGAGAAGCCAAAACCACAAATCTGCTGTTTTACGGTTAGAAAAGAAGCCAAAACAAGAAATCTGCTATTCAAGTCGTTGTACGGATTGTGGAAAAGCCAAAACCACAAATCTGCTTTTGTACGGCCAGAATAGGAGCCAAAACCAGAAATCTGCTTTTCAAAACGTTGTACGGTTTCTGGAGAAGCCAAAACCACAAATCTGCTCTTGTACGGCCAGTAGAGAAGCCAAAACCACAAATCTGCTGTATTACGGCGAAAAGAGAAGCCAAAACCACAAATCTGCTATTCAAGTTGTTGTACGGCCAGAACAGAAGCACCATTAGCACAAATCTGCTAGTCAAGTCGTTGTACGGTTTGTGGAGAAGCCAAAACAACAAATCTGCTTTTTAAGTCCTTGTACGGCCAGAAAAGAAGCCAAAACTAGAAATCTGCTATTCAAGTCGTCGTACGGTTTGTGGAGAGAGCCAAAACCATAAATCTGTTTTTTTGTACGGCCAGAAAAGGAGCCAAAACCACAAATCTGCTATTCAAGTCGTTGTACGGCCAGAACCGAAGCACCATTACCACAAATCTGCTAGTCAAGTCGTTGTACGGTTTGTTGAGAAGCCAAAACAACAAATCTGCTTTTTAAGTCCTTGTACGGCCAGAAAAGAAGCCAAAACTAGAAATCTGCTATTCAAGTCGTTGTACGTTTTGTGGAGAGAGCCAAAACCATAAATCTGCTGTGTTACGGCCAAAAGAGAAGCTGAAACCACAAATCTTCTTGTCAAGTCGTTGGACGGCCAGAAAAGAAGCCAAAACAAGAAATCTGCTATTCAAGTCGTTGTACGGATTGTGGAAAAGCCAAAACCACAAATCTGCTTTTGTACGGCCAGAAAAGGAGCCAAAACCAGAAATCTGCTATTCAAGTCGTTGTACCAAAAGCCAAAACCACAAATCTGCTTTTGTACGGCCAGAAAAGGAGCCAAAACCACAAATCTGCTGTTTTAAGGCCAAAAGAGAAGCAAAAACCAGAAATCTGCTATTCAAGTCGTTGTACGGACTGTGGAAACGCCAAAACCACAAATCTGCTTTTGTACGGCCAGTAGAGAAGCCAAAACCACAAATCTGCTGTTTTACGGTTAGAAAAGAAGCCAAAACAAGAAATCTGCTATTCAAGTCGTTGTACGGATTGTGGAAAAGCCAAAACCACAAATCTGCTTTTGTACGGCCAGAATAGGAGCCAAAACCAGAAATCTGCTTTTCAAAACGTTGTACGGTTTCTGGAGAAGCCAAAACCACAAATCTGCTCTTGTACGGCCAGTAGAGAAGCCAAAACCACAAATCTGCTGTATTACGGCGAAAAGAGAAGCCAAAACCACAAATCTGCTATTCAAGTTGTTGTACGGCCAGAACAGAAGCACCATTAGCACAAATCTGCTAGTCAAGTCGTTGTACGGTTTGTGGAGAAGCCAAAACAACAAATCTGCTTTTTAAGTCCTTGTACGGCCAGAAAAGAAGCCAAAACTAGAAATCTGCTATTCAAGTCGTCGTACGGTTTGTGGAGAGAGCCAAAACCATAAATCTGTTTTTTTGTACGGCCAGAAAAGGAGCCAAAACCAGAAATCTGCTTTTCAAGTCTTTGTACGGTTTCTGGAGAAGCCAAAACCACAAATCTGTTTTTGTACGGCCAGTAGAGAAGCCAAAACCACAAATCTGCTGTATTACGGCGAAAAGAGAAGCCAAAACAACAAATCTGCTATTCAAGTCGTTGTAAGGCCAGAACAGAAGCACCATTACCACAAATCTGCTAGTCAAGTCGTTGTACGGTTTGTGGAGAAGCCAAAACAACAAATCTGCTTTTTAAGTCCTTGTACGGCCAGAAAAGAAGCCAAAACTAGAAATCTGCTATTCAAGTCGTTGTACGGTTTGTGGAGAGAGCCAAAACCATATATCTGTTTTTGTACGGCCAGAAAAGGAGCCAAAACCAGAAATCTGCTTTTCAAGTCTTTGTACGGTTTCTGGAGAAGCCAAAACCACAAATCTGCTTTTGTACGGCCAGTAGAGAAGCCAAAACCACAAATCTGCTGTATTACGGCGAAAAGAGAAGCCAAAACCACAAATCTGCTATTCAAGTCATTGTACGGCCAGAACAGAAGCACCATTACCACAAATCTGCTAGTCAAGTCGTTGTACGGTTTGTGGAGAAGCCAAAACAACAAATCTGCTTTTTAAGTCCTTGTACGGACAGAAAAGAAGCCAAAACTAGAAATCTGCTATTCAAGTCGTTGTACGGTTTGTGGAGAGAGCCAAAACCATAATTCTGCTGTGTTACGGCCAAAAGAGAAGCTAAAACCACAAATCTTCTTGTCAAGTCGTTGGACGGCCAGAAAAGAAGCCAAAACAAGAAATCTGCTATTCAAGTCGTTGTACGGATTGTGGAAAAGCCAAAACCACAAATCTGCTTTTGTACGGCCAGAAAAGGAGCCAAAACCAGAAATCTGTTTTTCAAGTCGTTGTACGGTTTCTGGAGAAGCCAAAACCACAAATCTGCTTTTGTACGTCTAGTAGAGAAGCCAAAACCACAAATCTGCTGTATTTGGCGAAAAGAGAAGCCAAAACCACAAATCTGCTATTCAAGTCGTTGTACGGCCAGAACAGAAGCACCATTACCACAAATCTGCTAGTCAAGTCGTTGTACGGTTTGTTGAGAAGCCAAAACAACAAATCTGCTTTTTAAGTCCTTGTACGGCCAGAAAAAAAGCCAAAACTAGAAATCTGCTATTCAAGTCGTTGTACGGTTTATGGAGAGAGCCAAAACCAAAAATCTGCTGTTTTACGGCTAGAAAAGAAGCCAAAACAAGAAATCTGCTATTCAAGTCGTTGTACCAAAAGCCAAAACCACAAATCTGCTTTTGTACGGCCAGAAAAGGAGCCAAAACCACAAATCTGCTGTTTTATGGCCAAAAGAGAAGCAAAAACCATACATCTGTTTTTGTACGGCCAGAAAAGGAGCCAAAACCAGAAATCTGCTTTTCAAGTCTTTGTACGGTTTCTGGAGAAGCCAAAACCACAAATCTGCTTTTGTACGGCCAGTAGAGAAGCCAAAACCACAAATCTGCTGTATTACGGCGAAAAGAGAAGCCAAAACCACAAATCTGCTATTCAAGTCGTTGTACGGCCAGAACAGAAGCACCATTACCACAAATCTGCTAGTCAAGTCGTTGTACGGTTTGTGGAGAAGCCAAAACAACAAATCTGCTTTTTAAGTCCTTGTACGGCCAGAAAAGAAGCCAAAACTAGAAATCTGCTATTCAAGTCGTTGTACGGTTTGTGGAGAGAGCCAAAACCATAAATCTGTTTTTGTACGGCCAGAAAAGGAGCCAAAACCAGAAATCTGCTTTTCAAGTCTTTGTACGGTTTCTGGAGAAGCCAAAACCACAAATCTGCTTTTGTACGGCCAGTAGAGAAGCCAAAACCACAAATCTGCTGTATTACGGCGAAAAGAGAAGCCAAAACCACAAATCTGCTATTCAAGTCGTTGTACGGCCAGAACAGAAGCACCATTACCACAAATCTGCTAGTCAAGTCGTTGTACGGTTTGTTGAGAAGCCAAAACAACAAATCTGCTTTTTAAGTCCTTGTACGGCCAGAAAAGAAGCCAAAACAAGAAATCTGCTAATCAAGTCGTTGTACGGATTGTGGAAAAGCCAAAACCACAAATCTGCTTTTGTACGGCCAGAAAAGGAGCCAAAACCAGAAATCTGCTTTTCAAGTCGTTGTACGGTTTCTGGAGAAGCCAAAACCACAAATCTGCTTTTGTACGTCTAGTAGAGAAGCCAAAACCACAAATCTGATGTATTTGGCGAAAAGAGAAGCCAAAACCACAAATCTGCTATTCAAGTCGTTGTACGGCCAGAACAGAAGCACCATTACCACAAATCTGCTAGTCAAGTCGTTGTACGGTTTGTTGAGAAGCCAAAACAACAAATCTGCTTTTTAAGTCCTTGTACGGCCAGAAAAAAAGCCAAAACCAGAAATCTGCTATTCAAGTCGTTGTACCAAAAGCCAAAACCACAAATCTGCTTTTGTACGGCCAGAAAAGGAGCCAAAACCACAAATCTGCTGTTTTAAGGCCAAAAGAGAAGCAAAAACCAGAAATCTGCTATTCAAGTCGTTGTACGGACTGTGGAAACGCCAAAACCACAAATCTGCTTTTGTACGGCCAGTAGAGAAGCCAAAACCACAAATCTGCTGTTTTACGGATAGAAAAGAAGCCAAAACAAGAAATCTGCTATTCAAGTCGTTGTACGGATTGTGGAAAAGCCAAAACCACAAATCTGCTTTTGTACGGCCAGAATAGGAGCCAAAACCAGAAATCTGCTTTTCAAGTCGTTGTACGGTTTCTGGAGAAGCCAAAACCACAAATCTGCTTTTGTACGGCCAGTAGAGAAGCCAAAACCACAAATCTGCTGTATTACGGCGAATAGAGAAGCCAAAACCACAAATCTGCTATTCAAGTCGTTGTACGGCCAGAACAGAAGCACCATTAGCACAAATCTGCTAGTCAAGTCGTTGTACGGTTTGTGGAGAAGCCAAAACAACAAATCTGCTTTTTAAGTCCTTGTACGGCCAGAAAAGAAGCCAAAACTAGAAATCTGCTATTCAAGTCGTCGTACGGTTTGTGGAGAGAGCCAAAACCATAAATCTGTTTTTGTACGGCCAGAAAAGGAGCCAAAACAATAAATCTGCTTTTCAAGTCCTTGTACGGTTTCTGGAGAAGCCAAAACCACAAATCTGTTTTTGTACGGCCAGTAGAGAAGCCAAAACCACAAATCTGCTGTATTACGGCGAAAAGAGAAGCCAAAACCACAAATCTGCTATTCAAGTCGTTGTACGGCCAGAACAGAAGCACCATTACCACAAATCTGCTAGTCAAGTCGTTGTACGGTTTGTGGAGAAGCCAAAACAACAAATCTGCTTTTTAAGTCCTTGTACGGCCAGAAAAGAAGCCAAAACTAGAAATCTGCTATTCAAGTCGTTGTACGGTTTGTGGAGAGAGCCAAAACCATAAATCTGTTTTTGTACGGCCAGAAAAGGAGCCAAAACCAGAAATCTGCTTTTCAAGTCTTTGTACGGTTTCTGGAGAAGCCAAAACCACAAATCTGCTTTTGTACGGCCAGTAGAGAAGCCAAAACCACAAATCTGCTGTATTACGGCGAAAAGAGAAGCCAAAACCACAAATCTGCTATTCAAGTCGTTGTACGGCCAGAACAGAAGCACCATTACCACAAATCTGCTAGTCAAGTCGTTGTACGGTTTGTTGAGAAGCCAAAACAACAAATCTGCTTTTTCAGTCCTTGTACGGCCAGAAAAGAAGCCAAAACTAGAAATCTGCTATTCAAGTCGTTGTACGGTTTGTGGAGAGAGCCAAAACCATAAATCTGCTGTGTTACGGCCAAAAGAGAAGCTAAAACCACAAATCTTCTTGTCAAGTCGTTGGACGGCCAGAAAAGAAGCCAAAACAATAAATCTGCTATTCAAGTCGTTGTACCAAAAGCCAAAACCACAAATCTGCTTTTGTACGGCCAGAAAAGGAGCCAAAACCACAAATCTGCTGTTTTAAGGCCAAAAGAGAAGCAAAAACCAGAAATCTGCTATTCAAGTCGTTGTACGGACTGTGGAAACGCCAAAACCACACATCTGCTTTTGTACGGCCAGTAGAGAAGCCAAAACCACAAAATCTGCTGTTTTACGGTTAGAAAAAAAGCCAAAACAAGAAATCTGCTATTCAAGTCGTTGTACGGATTGTGGAAAAGCCAAAACCACAAATCTGCTTTTGTACGGCCAGTAGAGAAGCCAAAACCACAAATCTGCTGTTTTACGGATAGAAAAGAAGCCAAAACAAGAAATCTGCTATTCAAGTCGTTGTACGGATTGTGGAAAAGCCAAAACCACAAATCTGCTTTTGTACGGCCAGAATAGGAGCCAAAACCAGAAATCTGCTTTTCAAGTCGTTGTACGGTTTCTGGAGAAGCCAAAACCACAAATCTGCTTTTGTACGGCCAGTAGAAAAGCCAAAACCACAAATCTGCTGTATTACGGCGAATAGAGAAGCCAAAACCACAAATCTGCTATTCAAGTCGTTGTACGGCCAGAACAGAAGCACCATTAGCACAAATCTGCTAGTCAAGTCGTTGTACGGTTTGTGGAGAAGCCAAAACAACAAATCTGCTTTTTAAGTCCTTGTACGGCCAGAAAAGAAGCCAAAACTAGAAATCTGCTATTCAAGTCGTCGTACGGTTTGTGGAGAGAGCAAAAACCATAAATCTGTTTTTGTACGGCCAGAAAAGGAGCCAAAACCAGAAATCTGCTTTTCAAGTCCTTGTACGGTTTCTGGAGAAGCCAAAACCACAAATCTGTTTTTGTACGGCCAGTAGAGAAGCCAAAACCACAAATCTGCTGTATTACGGCGAAAAGAGAAGCCAAAACCACAAATCTGCTATTCAAGTCGTTGTACGGCCAGAACAGAAGCACCATTACCACAAATCTGCTAGTCAAGTCGTTGTACGGTTTGTGGAGAAGCCAAAACAACAAATCTGCTTTTTAAGTCCTTGTACGGCCAGAAAAGAAGCCAAAACTAGAAATCTGCTATTCAAGTCGTTGTACGGTTTGTGGAGAGAGCCAAAACCATAAATCTGTTTTTGTACGGCCAGAAAAGGAGCCAAAACCAGAAATCTGCTTTTCAAGTCTTTGTACGGTTTCTGGAGAAGCCAAAACCACAAATCTGCTTTTGTACGGCCAGTAGAGAAGCCAAAACCACAAATCTGCTGTATTACGGCGAAAAGAGAAGCCAAAACCACAAATCTGCTATTCAAGTCGTTGTACGGCCAGAACAGAAGCACCATTACCACAAATCTGCTAGTCAAGTCGTTGTACGGTTTGTTGAGAAGCCAAAACAACAAATCTGCTTTTTCAGTCCTTGTACGGCCAGAAAAGAAGCCAAAACTAGAAATCTGCTATTCAAGTCGTTGTACGGTTTGTGGAGAGAGCCAAAACCATAAATCTGCTGTGTTACGGCCAAAAGAGAAGCTAAAACCACAAATCTTCTTGTCAAGTCGTTGGACGGACAGAAAAGAAGCCAAAACAATAAATCTGCTATTCAAGTCGTTGTACCAAAAGCCAAAACCACAAATCTGCTTTTGTACGGCCAGAAAAGGAGCCAAAACCACAAATCTGCTGTTTTAAGGCCAAAAGAGAAGCAAAAACCAGAAATCTGCTACTCAAGTCGTTGTACGGACTGTGGAAACGCCAAAACCACAAATCTGCTTTTGTACGGCCAGTAGAGAAGCCAAAACCACAAAATCTGCTGTTTTACGGTTAGAAAAGAAGCCAAAACAAGAAATCTGCTATTCAAGTCGTTGTACGGATTGTGGAAAAGCCAAAACCACAAATCTGCTTTTGTACGGCCAGAATAGGAGCCAAAACCAGAAATCTGCTATTCAAGTCGTTGTACGGTTTCTGGAGAAGCCAAAACCACAAATCTGCTTTTGTACGGCCAGTAGAGAAGCCAAAACCACAAATCTGCTGTATTACGGCGAAAAGAGAAGCCAAAACCACAAATATGCTATTCAAGTCGTTGTACGGCCAGAACAGAAGCACCATTTGCACAAATCGGCTAGTCAAGTCGTTGGACGGTTTGTGGAGAAGCCAAAACAACAAATCTGCTTTTTAAGTCCTTGTACGGCCAGAAAAGAAGCCAAAACTAGAAATCTGCTATTCAAGTCGTCGTACGGTTTGTGGAGAGAGCCAAAACCATAAATCTGTTTTTGTACGGCCAGAAAAGGAGCCAAAACCAGAAATCTGCTTTTCAAGTCTTTGTACGGTTTCTGGAGAAGCCAAAACCACAAATCTGCTTTTGTACGGCCAGTAGAGAAGCCAAAACCACAAATCTGCTGTATTACGGCGAAAAGAGAAGCCAAAACCACAAATCTGCTATTCAAGTCGTTGTACGGCCAGAACAGAAGCACCATTACCACAAATCTGCTAGTCAAGTCGTTGTACGGTTTGTTGAGAAGCCAAAACAACAAATCTGCTTTTTCAGTCCTTGTACGGCCAGAAAAGAAGCCAAAACTAGAAATCTGCTATTCAAGTCGTTGTACGGTTTGTGGAGAGAGCCAAAACCATAAATCTGCTGTGTTACGGCCAAAAGAGAAGCTAAAACCACAAATCTTCTTGTCAAGTCGTTGGACGGCCAAAAAAGAAGCCAAAACAATAAATCTGCTATTCAAGTATTTGTACCAAAAGCCAAAACCACAAATCTGCTTTTGTACGGCCAGAAAAGGAGCCAAAACCACAAATCTGCTGTTTTAAGGCCAAAAGAGAAGCAAAAACCCTAAATCTGCTATTCAAGTCGTTGTACGGACTGTGCAAACGCCAAAACCACAAATCTGCTTTTGTACGGCCAGTAGAGAAGCCAAAACCACAAATCTGCTGTTTTACGGTTAGAAAAGAAGCCAAAACAAGAAATCTGCTATTCAAGTCGTTGTACGGATTGTGGAAAAGCCAAAACCACAAATCTGCTTTTGTACGGCCAGAATAGGAGCCAAAACCAGAAATCTGCTATTCAAGTCGTTGTACGGTTTCTGGAGAAGTTAAAACCACAAATCTGCTTTTGTACGGCCAGTAGAGAAGCCAAAACCACAAATCTGCTGTATTACGGCGAAAAGAGAAGCCAAAACCACAAATCTGCTATTCAAGTCGTTGTACAACCAGAACAGAAGCACCATTACCACAAATCGGCTAGTCAAGTCGTTGGACGGTTTGTGGAGAAGCCAAAACAACAAATCTGCTTTTTAAGTCCTTGTACGGCCAGAAAAGAAGCCAAAACTAGAAATCTGCTATTCAAGTCGTCGTACGGTTTGTGGAGAGAGCCAAAACCATAAATCTGTTTTTGTACGGCCAGAAAAGGAGCCAAAACCAGAAATCTGCTTTTCAAGTCTTTGTACGGTTTCTGGAGAAGCCAAAACCACAAATCTGCTTTTGTACGGCCAGTAGAGAAGCCAAAACCACAAATCTGCTGTATTACGGCGAAAAGAGAAGCCAAAAAGACAAATCTGCTATTCAAGTCGTTGTACGGCCAGAACAGAAGCACCATTACCACAAATCTGCTAGTCAAGTCGTTGTACGGTTTGTTGAGAAGCCAAAACAACAAATCTGCTTTTTAAGTCCTTGTACGGCCAGAAAAGAAGCCAAAACTAGAAATCTGCTATTCAAGTCGTTGTACGGTTTGTGGAGAGAGCCAAAACCATAAATCTGCTGTGTTACAACCAAAAGAGAATTTAAAACCACAAATCTTCTTGTCAAGTCGTTGGACGGCCAGAAAAGAAGCCAAAACAAGAAATCTGCTATTCAAGTCGTTGAACGGATTGTGGAAAAGCCAAAACCACAAATCTGCTTTTGTACGGCCTGAAAAGGAGCCAAAACCAGAAATCTGCTTTTCAAGTCGTTGTACGGTTTCTGGAGAAGCCAAAACCACAAATCTGCTTTTGTACGGCTAGTAGAGAAGCCAAAACCACAAATCTGCTGTATTTGTCGAAAAAAAAAGCCAAAACCATAAATATTCTATTCAAGTCGTTGTACGGCCAAAACAGAAGCACCATTACCACAAATCTGCTAGTCAAGTCGTTGTACGGTTTGTTGAGAAGCCAAAACAACAAATCTGCTTTTTAAGTCCTTGTACGGCCAGAAAAAAAGGCAAAAGCAGAAATCTGCTAATCAAGTCGTTGTACGGTTTATGGAGAGAGCCAAAACCATAAATCTGCTGTGTTACGGCCAAAAGAGAAGCTAAAACCACAAATCTTCTTTTCAAGTCGTTGTACGGTCAGAAAAGAAGCCAAAACAAGAAATCTGCTATTCAAGTCGTTATACGGATTGTGGAAAAGCCAAAACCTCAAATCTGCTTTTGTACGACCAGAAAAGGAGCCAAAACCAGAAATCTGCTTTTCAAGTCTTTGTACGGTTTCTGGAGAAGCCAAAACCACAAATCTGTTTTTGTACGGCCAGTAGAGAAGCCAAAACCACAAATCTGCTGTATTACGGCGAAAAGAGAAGCCAAAACCACAAATCTGCTATTCAAGTCGTTGTACGGCCAGAACAGAAGCACCATTACCACAAATCTGCTAGTCAAGTCGTTGTACGGTTTGTTGAGAAGCCAAAACAACAAATCTGCTTTTTCAGTCCTTGTACGGCCAGAAAAGAAGCCAAAACTAGAAATCTGCTATTCAAGTCGTTGTACGGTTTGTGGAGAGAGCCAAAACCATAAATCTGCTGTGTTACGGCCAAAAGAGAAGCTAAAACCACAAATCTTCTTGTCAAGTCGTTGGACGGCCAGAAAAGAAGCCAAAACAATAAATCTGCTATTCAAGTCGTTGTACCAAAAGCCAAAACCACAAATCTGCTTTTGTACGGCCAGAAAAGGAGCCAAAACCACAAATCTGCTGTTTTAAGGCCAAAAGAGAAGCAAAAACCAGAAATCTGCTATTCAAGTCGTTGTACGGACTGTGGAAACGCCAAAACCATAAATCTGCTTTTGTACGGCCAGTAGAGAAGCCAAAACCACAAATCTGCTGTTTTACGGTTAGAAAAGAAGCCAAAACAAGAAATCTGCTATTCAAGTCGTTGAACGGATTGTGGAAAAGCCAAAACCACAAATCTGCTTTTGTACGGCCAGAATAGGAGCCAAAACCAGAAATCTGCTATTCAAGTCGTTGTACGGTTTCTGGAAAAGCCAAAACCACAAATCTGCTTTTGTACGGCCAGTAGAGAAGCCAAAACCACAAATCTGCTGTATTACGGCGAAAAGAGAAGCCAAAACCACAAATCTGCTATTCAAGTCGTTGTACGGCCAGAACAGAAGCACCATTACCACAAATCTGCTAGTCAAGTCGTTGTACGGTTTGTTGAGAAGCCAAAACAACAAATCTGCTTTTTAAGTCCTTGTACGGCCAGAAAAAAAGCCAAAACTAGAAATCTGCTATTCAAGTCGTTGTACGGTTTATGGAGAGAGCCAAAACCATAAATCTGTTTTTGTACGGCCAGAAAAGGAGCCAAAACCAGAAATCTGCTTTTCAAGTCTTTGTACGGTTTCTGGAGAAGCCAAAACCACAAATCTGTTTTTGTACGGCCAGTAGAGAAGCCAAAACCACAAATCTGCTGTATTACGGCGAAAAGATAAGCCAAAACCACAAATCTGCTATTCAAGTCGTTGTACGGCCAGAACAGAAGCACCATTACCACAAATCTGCTAGTCAAGTCGTTGTACGGTTTGTGGAGAAGCCAAAACAACAAATCTGCTTTTTAAGTCCTTGTACGGCCAGAAAAGAAGCCAAAACTAGAAATCTGCTATTCAAGTCGTTGTACGGTTTATGGAGAGAGCCAAAACCATAAATCTGTTTTTGTACGGCCAGAAAAGGAGCCAAAACCAGAAATCTGCTTTTCAAGTCTTTGTACGGTTTCTGGAGAAGCCAAAACCACAAATCTGTTTTTGTACGGCCAGTAGAGAAGCCAAAACCACAAATCTGCTGTATTACGGCGAAAAGATAAGCCAAAACCACAAATCTGCTATTCAAGTCGTTGTACGGCCAGAACAGAAGCACCATTACCACAAATCTGCTAGTCAAGTCGTTGTACGGTTTGTGGAGAAGCCAAAACAACAAATCTGCTTTTTAAGTCCTTGTACGGCCAGAAAAGAAGCCAAAACTAGAAATCTGCTATTCAAGTCGTTGTACGGTTTGTGGAGAGAGCCAAAACCACAAATCTGCTTTTGTACGGCCAGTAGAGAAGCCAAAACCACAAATCTGCTGTATTACGGCGAAAAGAGAAGCCAAAACCACAAATCTGCTATTCAAGTCGTTGTACGGCCAGAACAGAAGCACCATTACCACAAATCTGCTAGTCAAGTCGTTGTACGGTTTGTTGAGAAGCCAAAACAACAAATCTGCTTTTTCAGTCCTTGTACGGCCAAGAAAGAAGCCAAAACTAGAAATCTGCTATTCAAGTCGTTGTACGGTTTGTGGAGAGAGCCAAAACCATAAATCTGCTGTGTTACGGCCAAAAGAGAAGCTAAAACCACAAATCTTCTTGTCAAGTCGTTGGACGGCCAGAAAAGAAGCCAAAACAATAACAATTCAAGTCGTTGTACCAAAAGCCAAAACCACAAATCTGCTTTTGTACGGCCAGAAAAGGAGCCAAAACCACAAATCTGCTGTTTTAAGGCCAAAAGAGAAGCAAAAACCCTAAATCTGCTATTCAAGTCGTTGTACGGACTGTGCAAACGCCAAAACCACAAATCTGCTTTTGTACGGCCAGTAGAGAAGCCAAAACCACAAATCTGCTGTTTTACGGTTAGAAAAGAAGCCAAAACAAGAAATCTGCTATTCAAGTCGTTGTACGGATTGTGGAAAAGCCAAAACCACAAATCTGCTTTTGTACGGCCAGAATAGGAGCCAAAACCAGAAATCTGCTATTCAAGTCGTTGTACGGTTTCTGGAGAAGTTAAAACCACAAATCTGCTTTTGTACGGCCAGTAGAGAAGCCAAAACCACAAATCTGCTGTATTACGGCGAAAAGAGAAGCCAAAACCACAAATCTGCTATTCAAGTCGTTGTACGGCCAGAACAGAAGCACCATTACCACAAATCGGCTAGTCAAGTCGTTGGACGGTTTGTGGAGAAGCCAAAACAACAAGTCTGCTTTTTAAGTCCTTGTACGGCCAGAAAAGAAGCCAAAACTAGAAATCTGCTATTCAAGTCGTCGTACGGTTTGTGGAGAGAGCCAAAACCATAAATCTGTTTTTGTACGGCCAGAAAAGGAGCCAAAACCAGAAATCTGCTTTTCAAGTCTTTGTACGGTTTCTGGAGAAGCCAAAACCACAAATCTGCTTTTGTACGGCCAGTAGAGAAGCCAAAACCACAAATCTGCTGTATTACGGCGAAAAGAGAAGCCAAAAAGACAAATCTGCTATTCAAGTCGTTGTACGGCCAGAACAGAAGCACCATTACCACAAATCTGCTAGTCAAGTCGTTGTACGGTTTGTTGAGAAGCCAAAACAACAAATCTGCTTTTTAAGTCCTTGTACGGCCAGAAAAGAAGCCAAAACTAGAAATCTGCTATTCAAGTCGTTGTACGGTTTGTGGAGAGAGCCAAAACCATAAATCTGCTGTGTTACGGCCAAAAGAGAAGCTAAAACCACAAATCTTCTTTTCAAGTCGTTGTACGGTCAGAAAAGAAGCCAAAACAAGAAATCTGCTATTCAAGTCGTTATACGGATTGTGGAAAAGCCAAAACCTCAAATCTGCTTTTGTACGACCAGAAAAGGAGCCAAAACCAGAAATCTGCTTTTCAAGTCTTTGTACGGTTTCTGGAGAAGCCAAAACCACAAATCTGTTTTTGTACGGCCAGTAGAGAAGCCAAAACCACAAATCTGCTGTATTACGGCGAAAAGAGAAGCCAAAACCACAAATCTGCTATTCAAGTCGTTGTACGGCCAGAACAGAAGCACCATTACCACAAATCTGCTAGTCAAGTCGTTGTACGGTTTGTTGAGAAGCCAAAACAACAAATCTGCTTTTTCAGTCCTTGTACGGCCAGAAAAGAAGCCAAAACTAGAAATCTGCTATTCAAGTCGTTGTACGGTTTGTGGAGAGAGCCAAAACCATAAATCTGCTGTGTTACGGCCAAAAGAGAAGCTAAAACCACAAATCTTCTTGTCAAGTCGTTGGACGGCCAGAAAAGAAGCCAAAACAATAAATCTGCTATTCAAGTCGTTGTACCAAAAGCCAAAACCACAAATCTGCTTTTGTACGGCCAGAAAAGGAGCCAAAACCACAAATCTGCTGTTTTAAGGCCAAAAGAGAAGCAAAAACCAGAAATCTGCTATTCAAGTCGTTGTACGGACTGTGGAAACGCCAAAACCATAAATCTGCTTTTGTACGGCCAGTAGAGAAGCCAAAACCACAAATCTGCTGTTTTACGGTTAGAAAAGAAGCCAAAACAAGAAATCTGCTATTCAAGTCGTTGTACGGATTGTGGAAAAGCCAAAACCACAAATCTGCTTTTGTACGGCCAGAATAGGAGCCAAAACCAGAAATCTGCTATTCAAGTCGTTGTACGGTTTCTGGAAAAGCCAAAACCACAAATCTGCTTTTGTACGGCCAGTAGAGAAGCCAAAACCACAAATCTGCTGTATTACGGCGAAAAGAGAAGCCAAAACCACAAATCTGCTATTCAAGTCGTTGTACGGCCAGAACAGAAGCACCATTACCACAAATCTGCTAGTCAAGTCGTTGTACGGTTTGTTGAGAAGCCAAAACAACAAATCTGCTTTTTAAGTCCTTGTACGGCCAGAAAAAAAGCCAAAACTAGAAATCTGCTATTCAAGTCGTTGTACGGTTTATGGAGAGAGCCAAAACCATAAATCTGTTTTTGTACGGCCAGAAAAGGAGCCAAAACCAGAAATCTGCTTTTCAAGTCTTTGTACGGTTTCTGGAGAAGCCAAAACCACAAATCTGTTTTTGTACGGCCAGTAGAGAAGCCAAAACCAGAAATCTGCTTTTCAAGTCTTTGTACGGTTCCTGGAGAAGCCAAAACCACAAATCTGTTTTTGTACGGCCAGTAGAGAAGCCAAAACCACAAATCTGCTGTATTACGGCGAAAAGATAAGCCAAAACCACAAATCTGCTATTCAAGTCGTTGTACGGCCAGAACAGAAGCACCATTACCACAAATCTGCTAGTCAAGTCGTTGTACGGTTTGTGGAGAAGCCAAAACAACAAATCTGCTTTTTAAGTCCTTGTACGGCCAGAAAAGAAGCCAAAACTAGAAATCTGCTATTCAAGTCGTTGTACGGTTTATGGAGAGAGCCAAAACCATAAATCTGTTTTTGTACGGCCAGAAAAGGAGCCAAAACCAGAAATCTGCTTTTCAAGTCTTTGTACGGTTTCTGGAGAAGCCAAAACCACAAATCTGTTTTTGTACGGCCAGTAGAGAAGCCAAAACCACAAATCTGCTGTATTACGGCGAAAAGATAAGCCAAAACCACAAATCTGCTATTCAAGTCGTTGTACGGCCAGAACAGAAGCACCATTACCACAAATCTGCTAGTCAAGTCGTTGTACGGTTTGTGGAGAAGCCAAAACAACAAATCTGCTTTTTAAGTCCTTGTACGGCCAGAAAAGAAGCCAAAACTAGAAATCTGCTATTCAAGTCGTTGTACGGTTTGTGGAGAGAGCCAAAACCACAAATCTGCTTTTGTACGGCCAGTAGAGAAGCCAAAACCACAAATCTGCTGTATTACGGCGAAAAGAGAAGCCAAAACCACAAATCTGCTATTCAAGTCGTTGTACGGCCAGAACAGAAGCACCATTACCACAAATCTGCTAGTCAAGTCGTTGTACGGTTTGTTGAGAAGCCAAAACAACAAATCTGCTTTTTCAGTCCTTGTACGGCCAAGAAAGAAGCCAAAACTAGAAATCTGCTATTCAAGTCGTTGTACGGTTTGTGGAGAGAGCCAAAACCATAAATCTGCTGTGTTACGGCCAAAAGAGAAGCTAAAACCACAAATCTTCTTGTCAAGTCGTTGGACGGCCAGAAAAGAAGCCAAAACAATAACAATTCAAGTCGTTGTACCAAAAGCCAAAACCACAAATCTGCTTTTGTACGGCCAGAAAAGGAGCCAAAACCACAAATCTGCTGTTTTAAGGCCAAAAGAGAAGCAAAAACCCTAAATCTGCTATTCAAGTCGTTGTACGGACTGTGCAAACGCCAAAACCACAAATCTGCTTTTGTACGGCCAGTAGAGAAGCCAAAACCACAAATCTGCTGTTTTACGGTTAGAAAAGAAGCCAAAACAAGAAATCTGCTATTCAAGTCGTTGTACGGATTGTGGAAAAGCCAAAACCACAAATCTGCTTTTGTACGGCCAGAATAGGAGCCAAAACCAGAAATCTGCTATTCAAGTCGTTGTACGGTTTCTGGAGAAGTTAAAACCACAAATCTGCTTTTGTACGGCCAGTAGAGAAGCCAAAACCACAAATCTGCTGTATTACGGCGAAAAGAGAAGCCAAAACCACAAATCTGCTATTCAAGTCGTTGTACGGCCAGAACAGAAGCACCATTACCACAAATCGGCTAGTCAAGTCGTTGGACGGTTTGTGGAGAAGCCAAAACAACAAGTCTGCTTTTTAAGTCCTTGTACGGCCAGAAAAGAAGCCAAAACTAGAAATCTGCTATTCAAGTCGTCGTACGGTTTGTGGAGAGAGCCAAAACCATAAATCTGTTTTTGTACGGCCAGAAAAGGAGCCAAAACCAGAAATCTGCTTTTCAAGTCTTTGTACGGTTTCTGGAGAAGCCAAAACCACAAATCTGCTTTTGTACGGCCAGTAGAGAAGCCAAAACCACAAATCTGCTGTATTACGGCGAAAAGAGAAGCCAAAAAGACAAATCTGCTATTCAAGTCGTTGTACGGCCAGAACAGAAGCACCATTACCACAAATCTGCTAGTCAAGTCGTTGTACGGTTTGTTGAGAAGCCAAAACAACAAATCTGCTTTTTAAGTCCTTGTACGGCCAGAAAAGAAGCCAAAACTAGAAATCTGCTATTCAAGTCGTTGTACGGTTTGTGGAGAGAGCCAAAACCATAAATCTGCTGTGTTACGGCCAAAAGAGAAGCTAAAACCACAAATCTTCTTTTCAAGTCGTTGTACGGTCAGAAAAGAAGCCAAAACAAGAAATCTGCTATTCAAGTCGTTATACGGATTGTGGAAAAGCCAAAACCTCAAATCTGCTTTTGTACGACCAGAAAAGGAGCCAAAACCAGAAATCTGCTTTTCAAGTCTTTGTACGGTTTCTGGAGAAGCCAAAACCACAAATCTGTTTTTGTACGGCCAGTAGAGAAGCCAAAACCACAAATCTGCTGTATTACGGCGAAAAGAGAAGCCAAAACCACAAATCTGCTATTCAAGTCGTTGTACGGCCAGAACAGAAGCACCATTACCACAAATCTGCTAGTCAAGTCGTTGTACGGTTTGTTGAGAAGCCAAAACAACAAATCTGCTTTTTCAGTCCTTGTACGGCCAGAAAAGAAGCCAAAACTAGAAATCTGCTATTCAAGTCGTTGTACGGTTTGTGGAGAGAGCCAAAACCATAAATCTGCTGTGTTACGGCCAAAAGAGAAGCTAAAACCACAAATCTTCTTGTCAAGTCGTTGGACGGCCAGAAAAGAAGCCAAAACAATAAATCTGCTATTCAAGTCGTTGTACCAAAAGCCAAAACCACAAATCTGCTTTTGTACGGCCAGAAAAGGAGCCAAAACCACAAATCTGCTGTTTTAAGGCCAAAAGAGAAGCAAAAACCAGAAATCTGCTATTCAAGTCGTTGTACGGACTGTGGAAACGCCAAAACCATAAATCTGCTTTTGTACGGCCAGTAGAGAAGCCAAAACCACAAATCTGCTGTTTTACGGTTAGAAAAGAAGCCAAAACAAGAAATCTGCTATTCAAGTCGTTGTACGGATTGTGGAAAAGCCAAAACCACAAATCTGCTTTTGTACGGCCAGAATAGGAGCCAAAACCAGAAATCTGCTATTCAAGTCGTTGTACGGTTTCTGGAAAAGCCAAAACCACAAATCTGCTTTTGTACGGCCAGTAGAGAAGCCAAAACCACAAATCTGCTGTATTACGGCGAAAAGAGAAGCCAAAACCACAAATCTGCTATTCAAGTCGTTGTACGGCCAGAACAGAAGCACCATTACCACAAATCTGCTAGTCAAGTCGTTGTACGGTTTGTTGAGAAGCCAAAACAACAAATCTGCTTTTTAAGTCCTTGTACGGCCAGAAAAAAAGCCAAAACTAGAAATCTGCTATTCAAGTCGTTGTACGGTTTATGGAGAGAGCCAAAACCATAAATCTGTTTTTGTACGGCCAGAAAAGGAGCCAAAACCAGAAATCTGCTTTTCAAGTCTTTGTACGGTTTCTGGAGAAGCCAAAACCACAAATCTGTTTTTGTACGGCCAGTAGAGAAGCCAAAACCACAAATCTGCTGTATTACGGCGAAAAGATAAGCCAAAACCACAAATCTGCTATTCAAGTCGTTGTACGGCCAGAACAGAAGCACCATTACCACAAATCTGCTAGTCAAGTCGTTGTACGGTTTGTGGAGAAGCCAAAACAACAAATCTGCTTTTTAAGTCCTTGTACGGCCAGAAAAGAAGCCAAAACTAGAAATCTGCTATTCAAGTCGTTGTACGGTTTATGGAGAGAGCCAAAACCATAAATCTGTTTTTGTACGGCCAGAAAAGGAGCCAAAACCAGAAATCTGCTTTTCAAGTCTTTGTACGGTTTCTGGAGAAGCCAAAACCACAAATCTGTTTTTGTACGGCCAGTAGAGAAGCCAAAACCACAAATCTGCTGTATTACGGCGAAAAGATAAGCCAAAACCACAAATCTGCTATTCAAGTCGTTGTACGGCCAGAACAGAAGCACCATTACCACAAATCTGCTAGTCAAGTCGTTGTACGGTTTGTGGAGAAGCCAAAACAACAAATCTGCTTTTTAAGTCCTTGTACGGCCAGAAAAGAAGCCAAAACTAGAAATCTGCTATTCAAGTCGTTGTACGGTTTGTGGAGAGAGCCAAAACCACAAATCTGCTTTTGTACGGCCAGTAGAGAAGCCAAAACCACAAATCTGCTGTATTACGGCGAAAAGAGAAGCCAAAACCACAAATCTGCTATTCAAGTCGTTGTACGGCCAGAACAGAAGCACCATTACCACAAATCTGCTAGTCAAGTCGTTGTACGGTTTGTTGAGAAGCCAAAACAACAAATCTGCTTTTTCAGTCCTTGTACGGCCAAGAAAGAAGCCAAAACTAGAAATCTGCTATTCAAGTCGTTGTACGGTTTGTGGAGAGAGCCAAAACCATAAATCTGCTGTGTTACGGCCAAAAGAGAAGCTAAAACCACAAATCTTCTTGTCAAGTCGTTGGACGGCCAGAAAAGAAGCCAAAACAATAAATCTGCTATTCAAGTCGTTGTACCAAAAGCCAAAACCACAAATCTGCTTTTGTACGGCCAGAAAAGGAGCCAAAACCACAAATCTGCTGTTTTAAGGCCAAAAGAGAAGCAAAAACCAGAAATCTGCTATTCAAGTCGTTGTACGGACTGTGGAAACGCCAAAACCACAAAATCTGCTGTTTTACGGTTAGAAAAGAAGCCAAAACAAGAAATCTGCTATTCAAGTCGTTGTACGGATTGTGGAAAAGCCAAAACCACAAATCTGCTTTTGTACGGCCAGAATAGGAGCCAAAACCAGAAATCTGCTATTCAAGTCGTTGTACGGTTTCTGGAGAAGCCAAAACCACAAATCTGCTTTTGTACGGCCAGTAGAGAAGCCAAAACCACAAATCTGCTGTATTACGGCGAAAAGAGAAGCCAAAACCACAAATATGCTATTCAAGTCTTTGTACGGCCAGAACAGAAGCACCATTAGCACAAATCGGCTAGTCAAGTCGTTGGACGGTTTGTGGAGAAGCCAAAACAACAAATCTGCTTTTTAAGTCCTTGTACGGCCAGAAAAGAAGCCAAAACTAGAAATCTGCTATTCAAGTCGTCGTACGGTTTGTGGAGAGAGCCAAAACCATAAATCTGTTTTTGTACGGCCAGAAAAGGAGCCAAAACCAGAAATCTGCTTTTCAAGTCTTTGTACGGTTTCTGGAGAAGCCAAAACCACAAATCTGCTTTTGTACGGCCAGTAGAGAAGCCAAAACCACAAATCTGCTGTATTACGGCGAAAAGAGAAGCCAAAACCACAAATCTGCTATTCAAGTCGTTGTACGGCCAGAACAGAAGCACCATTACCACAAATCTGCTAGTCAAGTCGTTGTACGGTTTGTTGAGAAGCCAAAACAACAAATCTGCTTTTTCAGTCCTTGTACGGCCAGAAAAGAAGCCAAAACTAGAAATCTGCTATTCAAGTCGTTGTACGGTTTGTGGAGAGAGCCAAAACCATAAATCTGCTGTGTTACGGCCAAAAGAGAAGCTAAAACCACAAATCTTCTTGTCAAGTCGTTGGACGGCCAGAAAAGAAGCCAAAACAATAACAATTCAAGTCGTTGTACCAAAAGCCAAAACCACAAATCTGCTTTTGTACGGCCAGAAAAGGAGCCAAAACCACAAATCTGCTGTTTTAAGGCCAAAAGAGAAGCAAAAACCCTAAATCTGCTATTCAAGTCGTTGTACGGACTGTGCAAACGCCAAAACCACAAATCTGCTTTTGTACGGCCAGTAGAGAAGCCAAAACCACAAATCTGCTGTTTTACGGTTAGAAAAGAAGCCAAAACAAGAAATCTGCTATTCAAGTCGTTGTACGGATTGTGGAAAAGCCAAAACCACAAATCTGCTTTTGTACGGCCAGAATAGGAGCCAAAACCAGAAATCTGCTATTCAAGTCGTTGTACGGTTTCTGGAGAAGTTAAAACCACAAATCTGCTTTTGTACGGCCAGTAGAGAAGCCAAAACCACAAATCTGCTGTATTACGGCGAAAAGAGAAGCCAAAACCACAAATCTGCTATTCAAGTCGTTGTACGGCCAGAACAGAAGCACCATTACCACAAATCGGCTAGTCAAGTCGTTGGACGGTTTGTGGAGAAGCCAAAACAACAAGTCTGCTTTTTAAGTCCTTGTACGGCCAGAAAAGAAGCCAAAACTAGAAATCTGCTATTCAAGTCGTCGTACGGTTTGTGGAGAGAGCCAAAACCATAAATCTGTTTTTGTACGGCCAGAAAAGGAGCCAAAACCAGAAATCTGCTTTTCAAGTCTTTGTACGGTTTCTGGAGAAGCCAAAACCACAAATCTGCTTTTGTACGGCCAGTAGAGAAGCCAAAACCACAAATCTGCTGTATTACGGCGAAAAGAGAAGCCAAAAAGACAAATCTGCTATTCAAGTCGTTGTACGGCCAGAACAGAAGCACCATTACCACAAATCTGCTAGTCAAGTCGTTGTACGGTTTGTTGAGAAGCCAAAACAACAAATCTGCTTTTTAAGTCCTTGTACGGCCAGAAAAGAAGCCAAAACTAGAAATCTGCTATTCAAGTCGTTGTACGGTTTGTGGAGAGAGCCAAAACCATAAATCTGCTGTGTTACAACCAAAAGAGAATTTAAAACCACAAATCTTCTTGTCAAGTCGTTGGACGGCCAGAAAAGAAGCCAAAACAAGAAATCTGCTATTCAAGTCGTTGTACGGATTGTGGAAAAGCCAAAACCACAAATCTGCTTTTGTACGGCCTGAAAAGGAGCCAAAACCAGAAATCTGCTTTTCAAGTCGTTGTACGGTTTCTGGAGAAGCCAAAACCACAAATCTGCTTTTGTACGGCTAGTAGAGAAGCCAAAACCACAAATCTGCTGTATTTGTCGAAAAAAAAAGCCAAAGCCATAAATATTCAATTCAAGTCGTTGTACGGCCAAAACAGAAGCACCATTACCACAAATCTGCTAGTCAAGTCGTTGTACGGTTTGTTGAGAAGCCAAAACAACAAATCTGCTTTTTAAGTCCTTGTACGGCCAGAAAAAAAGCCAAAACTAGAAATCTGCTAATCAAGTCGTTGTACGGTTTATGGAGAGAGCCAAAACCATAAATCTGCTGTGTTACGGCCAAAAGAGAAGCTAAAACCACAAATCTTCTTTTCAAGTCGTTGTACGGCCAGAAAAGAAGCCAAAACAAGAAATCTGCTATTCAAGTCGTTATACGGATTGTGGAAAAGCCAAAACCTCAAATCTGCTTTTGTACGACCAGAAAAGGAGCCAAAACAATAAATCTGCTTTTCAAGTCGTTGTACGGTTTCTGGAGAAGCCAAAACCACAAATCTGCTTTTGTACGGCTAGTAGAGAAGCCAAAACCACAAATCTGCTGTATTACGGCGAAAAGAGAAGCCAAAACCACAAATCTGCTATTCAAGTCGTTGTACGGCCAGAACAGAAGCACCATTACCACAAATCTGCTAGTCAAGTCGTTGTACGGTTTGTGGAGAAGCCAAAACAACAAATCTGCTTTTTAAGTCCTTGTACGGCCAGAAAAGAAGCCAAAACTAGAAATCTGCTATTCAAGTCGTTGTACGGTTTGTGGAGAGAGCCAAAACCACAAATCTGCTGTGTTACGGCCAAAAGAGAAGCTGAAACCACAAATCTTCTTTTCAAGTCGTTGTACGGCTAGAAAAAAAGCCAAAACCAGAAATCTGCTGTTTTACGGCCAGAAAAGGAGCCAAAACCACAAATCTGCTGTTTTACGGCCAAAAGAGAAGCCAAAACCATAAATCTGCTGTGTTACGGCCAAAAGAGAAGCTAAAACCACAAATCTTCTTTTCAAGTCGTTGTACGGCCAGAAAAGAAGCCAAAACAAGAAATCGTGCTATTCAAGTCGTTGTACGGATTGTGGAAAAGCCAAAACCACAAATCTGCTTTTGTACGGCCAGAATAGGAGCCAAAACCAGAAATCTGCTATTCAAGTCGTTGTACGGTTTCTGGAAAAGCCAAAACCACAAATCTGCTTTTGTACGGCCAGAATAGAAGCCAAAACCAGAAATCTGCTATTCAAGTCGTTGTACGGTTTCTGGAAAAGCCAAAACCACAAATCTGCTTTTGTACGGCCAGTAGAGAAGCCAAAACCACAAATCTGCTGTATTACGGCGAAAAGAGAAGCCAAAACCACAAATCTGCTATTCAAGTCGTTGTACGGCCAGAACAGAAGCACCATTACCACAAATCTGCTAGTCAAGTCGTTGTACGGTTTGTTGAGAAGCCAAAACAACAAATCTGCTTTTTAAGTCCTTGTACGGCCAGAAAAAAAGCCAAAACTAGAAATCTGCTATTCAAGTCGTTGTACGGTTTATGGAGAGAGCCAAAACCATAAATCTGTTTTTGTACGGCCAGAAAAGGAGCCAAAACCAGAAATCTGCTTTTCAAGTCTTTGTACTGTTTCTGGAGAAGCCAAAACCACAAATCTGTTTTTGTACGGCCAGTAGAGAAGCCAAAACCACAAATCTGCTGTATTACGGCGAAAAGATAAGCCAAAACCACAAATCTGCTATTCAAGTCGTTGTACGGCCAGAACAGAAGCACCATTACCACAAATCTGCTAGTCAAGTCGTTGTACGGTTTGTGGAGAAGCCAAAACAACAAATCTGCTTTTTAAGTCCTTGTACGGCCAGAAAAGAAGCCAAAACTAGAAATCTGCTATTCAAGTCGTTGTACGGTTTATGGAGAGAGCCAAAACCATAAATCTGTTTTTGTACGGCCAGAAAAGGAGCCAAAACCAGAAATCTGCTTTTCAAGTCTTTGTACGGTTTCTGGAGAAGCCAAAACCACAAATCTGTTTTTGTACGGCCAGTAGAGAAGCCAAAACCACAAATCTGCTGTATTACGGCGAAAAGATAAGCCAAAACCACAAATCTGCTATTCAAGTCGTTGTACGGCCAGAACAGAAGCACCATTACCACAAATCTGCTAGTCAAGTCGTTGTACGGTTTGTGGAGAAGCCAAAACAACAAATCTGCTTTTTAAGTCCTTGTACGGCCAGAAAAGAAGCCAAAACTAGAAATCTGCTATTCAAGTCGTTGTACGGTTTGTGGAGAGAGCCAAAACCACAAATCTGCTTTTGTACGGCCAGTAGAGAAGCCAAAACCACAAATCTGCTGTATTACGGCGAAAAGAGAAGCCAAAACCACAAATCTGCTATTCAAGTCGTTGTACGGCCAGAACAGAAGCACCATTACCACAAATCTGCTAGTCAAGTCGTTGTACGGTTTGTTGAGAAGCCAAAACAACAAATCTGCTTTTTCAGTCCTTGTACGGCCAGAAAAGAAGCCAAAACTAGAAATCTGCTATTCAAGTCGTTGTACGGTTTGTGGAGAGAGCCAAAACCATAAATCTGCTGTGTTACGGCCAAAAGAGAAGCTAAAACCACAAATCTTCTTGTCAAGTCGTTGGTCGGCCAGAAAAGAAGCCAAAACAATAAATCTGCTATTCAAGTCGTTGTACCAAAAGCCAAAACCACAAATCTGCTTTTGTACGGCCAGAAAAGGAGCCAAAACCACAAATCTGCTGTTTTAAGGCCAAAAGAGAAGCAAAAACCAGAAATCTGCTATTCAAGTCGTTGTACGGACTGTGGAAACGCCAAAACCACAAAATCTGCTGTTTTACGGTTAGAAAAGAAGCCAAAACAAGAAATCTGCTATTCAAGTCGTTGTACGGATTGTGGAAAAGCCAAAACCACAAATCTGCTTTTGTACGGCCAGAATAGGAGCCAAAACCAGAAATCTGCTATTCAAGTCGTTGTACGGTTTCTGGAGAAGCCAAAACCACAAATCTGCTTTTGTACGGCCAGTAGAGAAGCCAAAACCACAAATCTGCTGTATTACGGCGAAAAGAGAAGCCAAAACCACAAATATGCTATTCAAGTCTTTGTACGGCCAGAACAGAAGCACCATTAGCACAAATCGGCTAGTCAAGTCGTTGGACGGTTTGTGGAGAAGCCAAAACAACAAATCTGCTTTTTAAGTCCTTGTACGGCCAGAAAAGAAGCCAAAACTAGAAATCTGCTATTCAAGTCGTCGTACGGTTTGTGGAGAGAGCCAAAACCATAAATCTGTTTTTGTACGGCCAGAAAAGGAGCCAAAACCAGAAATCTGCTTTTCAAGTCTTTGTACGGTTTCTGGAGAAGCCAAAACCACAAATCTGCTTTTGTACGGCCAGTAGAGAAGCCAAAACCACAAATCTGCTGTATTACGGCGAAAAGAGAAGCCAAAACCACAAATCTGCTATTCAAGTCGTTGTACGGCCAGAACAGAAGCACCATTACCACAAATCTGCTAGTCAAGTCGTTGTACGGTTTGTTGAGAAGCCAAAACAACAAATCTGCTTTTTCAGTCCTTGTACGGCCAGAAAAGAAGCCAAAACTAGAAATCTGCTATTCAAGTCGTTGTACGGTTTGTGGAGAGAGCCAAAACCATAAATCTGCTGTGTTACGGCCAAAAGAGAAGCTAAAACCACAAATCTTCTTGTCAAGTCGTTGGACGGCCAGAAAAGAAGCCAAAACAATAAATCTGCTATTCAAGTCGTTGTACCAAAAGCCAAAACCACAAATCTGCTTTTGTACGGCCAGAAAAGGAGCCAAAACCACAAATCTGCTGTTTTAAGGCCAAAAGAGAAGCAAAAACCCTAAATCTGCTATTCAAGTCGTTGTACGGACTGTGCAAACGCCAAAACCACAAATCTGCTTTTGTACGGCCAGTAGAGAAGCCAAAACCACAAATCTGCTGTTTTACGGTTAGAAAAGAAGCCAAAACAAGAAATCTGCTATTCAAGTCGTTGTACGGATTGTGGAAAAGCCAAAACCACAAATCTGCTTTTGTACGGCCAGAATAGGAGCCAAAACCAGAAATCTGCTATTCAAGTCGTTGTACGGTTTCTGGAGAAGTTAAAACCACAAATCTGCTTTTGTACGGCCAGTAGAGAAGCCAAAACCACAAATCTGCTGTATTACGGCGAAAAGAGAAGCCAAAACCACAAATCTGCTATTCAAGTCGTTGTACGGCCAGAACAGAAGCACCATTACCACAAATCGGCTGGTCAAGTCGTTGGACGGTTTGTGGAGAAGCCAAAACAACAAATCTGCTTTTTATGTCCTTGTACGGCCAGAAAAGAAGCCAAAACTAGAAATCTGCTATTCAAGTCGTCGTACGGTTTGTGGAGAGAGCCAAAACCATAAATCTGTTTTTGTACGGCCAGAAAAAGAGCCAAAACCAGAAATCTGCTTTTCAAGTCTTTGTACGGTTTCTGGAGAAGCCAAAACCACAAATCTGCTTTTGTACGGCCAGTAGAGAAGCCAAAACCACAAATCTGCTGTATTACGGCGAAAAGAGAAGCCAAAAAGACAAATCTGCTATTCAAGTCGTTGTACGGCCAGAACAGAAGCACCATTACCACAAATCTGCTAGTCAAGTCGTTGTACGGTTTGTTGAGAAGCCAAAACAACAAATCTGCTTTTTAAGTCCTTGTACGGCCAGAAAAGAAGCCAAAACTAGAAATCTGCTATTCAAGTCGTTGTACGGTTTGTGGAGAGAGCCAAAACCATAAATCTGCTGTGTTACAACCAAAAGAGAATTTAAAACCACAAATCTTCTTGTCAAGTCGTTGGACGGCCAGAAAAGAAGCCAAAACAAGAAATCTGCAATTCAAGTCGTTGTACGGATTGTGGAAAAGCCAAAACCACAAATCTGCTTTTGTACGGCCTGAAAAGGAGCCAAAACCAGAAATCTGCTTTTCAAGTCGTTGTACGGTTTCTGGAGAAGCCAAAACCACAAATCTGCTTTTGTACGGCTAGTAGAGAAGCCAAAACCACAAATCTGCTGTATTTGTCGAAAAAAAAAGCCAAAACCATAAATATTCAATTCAAGTCGTTGTACGGCCAAAACAGAAGCACCATTACCACAAATCTGCTAGTCAAGTCGTTGTACGGTTTGTTGAGAAGCCAAAACAACAAATCTGCTTTTTAAGTCCTTGTACGGCCAGAAAAAAAGCCAAAACTAGAAATCTGCTAATCAAGTCGTTGTACGGTTTATGGAGAGAGCCAAAACCATAAATCTGCTGTGTTACGGCCAAAAGAGAAGCTAAAACCACAAATCTTCTTTTCAAGTCGTTGTACGGCCAGAAAAGAAGCCAAAACAAGAAATCTGCTATTCAAGTCGTTATACGGATTGTGGAAAAGCCAAAACCTCAAATCTGCTTTTGTACGACCAGAAAAGGAGCCAAAACAATAAATCTGCTTTTCAAGTCGTTGTACGGTTTCTGGAGAAGCCAAAACCACAAATCTGCTTTTGTACGGCTAGTAGAGAAGCCAAAACCACAAATCTGCTGTATTACGGCGAAAAGAGAAGCCAAAACCACAAATCTGCTATTCAAGTCGTTGTACGGCCAGAACAGAAGCACCATTACCACAAATCTGCTAGTCAAGTCGTTGTACGGTTTGTGGAGAAGCCAAAACAACAAATCTGCTTTTTAAGTCCTTGTACGGCCAGAAAAGAAGCCAAAACTAGAAATCTGCTATTCAAGTCGTTGTACGGTTTGTGGAGAGAGCCAAAACCACAAATCTGCTGTGTTACGGCCAAAAGAGAAGCTGAAACCACAAATCTTCTTTTCAAGTCGTTGTACGGCTAGAAAAAAAGCCAAAACCAGAAATCTGCTGTTTTACGGCCAGAAAAGGAGCCAAAACCACAAATCTGCTGTTTTACGGCCAAAAGAGAAGCCAAAACCATAAATCTGCTGTGTTACGGCCAAAAGAGAAGCTAAAACCACAAATCTTCTTTTCAAGTCGTTGTACGGCCAGAAAAGAAGCCAAAACAAGAAATCGTGCTATTCAAGTCGTTGTACGGATTGTGGAAAAGCCAAAACCACAAATTTGCTTTTGTACGGCCAGAATAGGAGCCAAAACCAGAAATCTGCTTTTCAAGTCGTTGTACGGTTTCTGGAGAAGCCAAAACCACAAATCTGCTTTTGTACGGCCAGTAGAGAAGCCAAAACCACAAATCTGCTGTATTACGGCGAAAAGAGAAGCCAAAACCACAAATCTGCTATTCAAGTCGTTGTACGGCCAGAACAGAAGCACCATTACCACAAATCTGCTAGTCAAGTCGTCGTACGGTTTGTGGAGAAGCCAAAAAAACAAATCTGCTTTTTAAGTCCTTGTACGGCCAGAAAAGAAGCCAAAACTAGAAATCTGCTATTCAAGTCGTTGTACTGTTTGTGGAGAGAGCCAAAACCATAAATCTGCTGTTTTATGGCCAGAAAAGAAGCCAAAACAAGAAATCTGCTATTCAAGTCGTTGTACGGTTTGTTGAGAGAGCCAAAACCATAAATCTGCTGTGTTACGGCCAAAAGAGAAGCTAAAACCACAAATCTTCTTGTCAAGTCGTTGTACGGCCAGAAAAGAAGCCAAACCAAGAAATCTGCTATTCAAGTCGTTGTACGGATTGTGGAAAAGCCAAAACCACAAATCTGCTTTTGTACGGCCAGAAAAGGAGCCAAAACAAGAAATCTGCTTTTCAAGTCGTTTAACGGTTTCTGGAGAAGCCAAAACCACAAATCTGCTTTTGTACGGCTAGTAGAGAAGCCAAAACCACAAATCTGCTGTATTACGGCGAAAAGAGAACCCAAAACCACAAATCTGCTATTCAAGTCGTTGTACGGCCAGAACAGAAGCACCATTACCACAAATCTGCTAGTCAAGTCTTTGTACGGTTTGTGGAGAAGCCAAAACAACAAATCTGCTTTTTAAGTCCTTGTACGGCCAGAAAAGAAGCCAAAACTAGAAATCTGCTATTCAAGTCGTTGTACGATTTGTGGAGAGAGCCAAAACCACAAATCTGCTGTGTTACGGCCAAAAGAGAAGCTGAAACCACAAATCTTCTTTTCAAGTCGTTGTACGGCCAAAAAAAAAGCCAAAACCAGAAATCTGCTGTTTTACGGCCAGAAAAGGAGCCAAAACAAGAAATCTGCTATTCAAGTCGTTGTACGAACTGTGGAAACGCCAAAACCACAAATCTGCTTTTGTACGGCCAGTAGAGAAGCCAAAACCACAAATCTGCTGTTTTACGGTTAGAAAAGAAGCCAAAACAAGAAATCTGCTATTCAAGTCGTTGTACGGATTGTGGAAAAGCCAAAACCACAAATCTGCTTTTGTACGGCCAGAATAGGAGCCAAAACCAGAAATCTGCTTTTCAAGTCGTTGTACGGTTTCTGGAGAAGCCAAAACCACAAATCTGTTTTTGTACGGCCATTAGAGAAGCCAAAACCACAAATATGCTGTATTACGGCGAAAAGAGAAGCCAAAACCACAAATCTGCTATTCAAGTCGTTGTACGGCCAGAACAGAAGCACCATTACCACAAATCTGCTAATCAAGTCGTTGTACGGTTTGTGGAGAAGCCAAAACAACAAATCTGCTTTTTAAGTCCTTGTACGGCCAGAAAAGAAGCTAAAACTAGAAATCTGCTATTCAAGTCGTTGTACGGTTTGTGGAGAGAGCCAAAACCATAAATCTGTTTTTGTACGGCCAGAAAAGGAGCCAAAACCAGGAATCTGCTTTTCAAGTGTTTGTACGGTTTCTGGAGAAGCCAAAACCACAAATCTGCTTTTGTACGGCCAGTAGAGAAGCCAAAACACCAAAACTGCTGTATTACGGCGAAAAGAGAAGCCAAAACCACAAATCTGCTATTCAAGTCGTTGTACGGCCAGAACAGAAGCACCATTACCACAAATCTGCTAGTCAAGTCGTTGTACGGTTTGTTGAGAAGCCAAAACAGCAAATCTGCTTTTTAAGTCCTTGTACGGCCAGAAAGGGAAGCCAAAACTAGAAATCTGCTATTCAAGTCGTTGTACGGTTTGTGGAGAGAGCCAAAACCATAAATCTGCTGTGTTACGGCCAAAAGAGAAGCTAAAACCACAAATCTTCTTGTCAAGTCGTTGGACGGCCAGAAAAGAAGCCAAAACAAGAAATCTGCTATTCAAGTCGTTGTACGGATTGTGGAAAAGCCAAAACCACAAATCTGCTTTTGTACGGCCAGAAAAGGAGCCAAAACCAGAAATCTGCTTTTCAAGTCGTTGTACGGTTTCTGGAGAAGCCAAAACCACAAATCTGCTTTTGTACGTCTAGTAGAGAAGCCAAAACCACAAATCTGCTGTATTTGGCGAAAAGAGAAGCCAAAACCACAAATCTGCTATTCAAGTCGTTGTACGGCCAGAACAGAAGCACCATTACCACAAATATGCTAGTCAAGTCGTTGTACGGTTTGTTGAGAAGCCAAAACAACAAATCTGCTTTTTAAGTCCTTGTACGGCCAGAAAAAAAGCCAAAACTAGAAATCTGCTATTCAAGTCGTTGTACGGTTTATGGAGAGAGCCAAAACCATAAATCTGCTGTTTTACGGCCAGAAAAGAAGCCAAAACCAGAAATCTGCTATTCAAGTCGTTGTACCAAAAGCCAAAACCACAAATCTGCTTTTGTACGGCCAGAAAAGGAGCCAAAACCACAAATCTGCTGTTTTAAGGCCAAAAGAGAAGCAAAAACCAGAAATCTGCTATTCAAGTCGTTGTACGATTTGTGGAGAGAGCCAAAACCACAAATCTGCTGTGTTACGGCCAAAAGAGAAGCTGAAACCACAAATCTTCTTTTCAAGTCGTTGTACGGCCAAAAAAAAAGCCAAAACCAGAAATCTGCTGTTTTACGGCCAGAAAAGGAGCCAAAACAAGAAATCTGCTATTCAAGTCGTTGTACGAACTGTGGAAACGCCAAAACCACAAATCTGCTTTTGTACGGCCAGTAGAGAAGCCAAAACCACAAATCTGCTGTTTTACGGTTAGAAAAGAAGCCAAAACAAGAAATCTGCTATTCAAGTCGTTGTACGGATTGTGGAAAAGCCAAAACCACAAATCTGCTTTTGTACGGCCAGAATAGGAGCCAAAACCAGAAATCTGCTTTTCAAGTCGTTGTACGGTTTCTGGAGAAGCCAAAACCACAAATCTGTTTTTGTACGGCCATTAGAGAAGCCAAAACCACAAATATGCTGTATTACGGCGAAAAGAGAAGCCAAAACCACAAATCTGCTATTCAAGTCGTTGTACGGCCAGAACAGAAGCACCATTACCACAAATCTGCTAATCAAGTCGTTGTACGGTTTGTGGAGAAGCCAAAACAACAAATCTGCTTTTTAAGTCCTTGTACGGCCAGAAAAGAAGCTAAAACTAGAAATCTGCTATTCAAGTCGTTGTACGGTTTGTGGAGAGAGCCAAAACCATAAATCTGTTTTTGTACGGCCAGAAAAGGAGCCAAAACCAGGAATCTGCTTTTCAAGTGTTTGTACGGTTTCTGGAGAAGCCAAAACCACAAATCTGCTTTTGTACGGCCAGTAGAGAAGCCAAAACACCAAAACTGCTGTATTACGGCGAAAAGAGAAGCCAAAACCACAAATCTGCTATTCAAGTCGTTGTACGGCCAGAACAGAAGCACCATTACCACAAATCTGCTAGTCAAGTCGTTGTACGGTTTGTTGAGAAGCCAAAACAGCAAATCTGCTTTTTAAGTCCTTGTACGGCCAGAAAGGGAAGCCAAAACTAGAAATCTGCTATTCAAGTCGTTGTACGGTTTGTGGAGAGAGCCAAAACCATAAATCTGCTGTGTTACGGCCAAAAGAGAAGCTAAAACCACAAATCTTCTTGTCAAGTCGTTGGACGGCCAGAAAAGAAGCCAAAACAAGAAATCTGCTATTCAAGTCGTTGTACGGATTGTGGAAAAGCCAAAACCACAAATCTGCTTTTGTACGGCCAGAAAAGGAGCCAAAACCAGAAATCTGCTTTTCAAGTCGTTGTACGGTTTCTGGAGAAGCCAAAACCACAAATCTGCTTTTGTACGTCTAGTAGAGAAGCCAAAACCACAAATCTGCTGTATTTGGCGAAAAGAGAAGCCAAAACCACAAATCTGCTATTCAAGTCGTTGTACGGCCAGAACAGAAGCACCATTACCACAAATATGCTAGTCAAGTCGTTGTACGGTTTGTTGAGAAGCCAAAACAACAAATCTGCTTTTTAAGTCCTTGTACGGCCAGAAAAAAAGCCAAAACTAGAAATCTGCTATTCAAGTCGTTGTACGGTTTATGGAGAGAGCCAAAACCATAAATCTGCTGTTTTACGGCCAGAAAAGAAGCCAAAACCAGAAATCTGCTATTCAAGTCGTTGTACCAAAAGCCAAAACCACAAATCTGCTTTTGTACGGCCAGAAAAGGAGCCAAAACCACAAATCTGCTGTTTTAAGGCCAAAAGAGAAGCAAAAACCAGAAATCTGCTATTCAAGTCGTTGTACGGACTGTGGAAACGCCAAAACCACAAATCTGCTTTTGTACGGCCAGTAGAGAAGCCAAAACCACAAATCTGCTGTTTTACGGTTAGAAAAGAAGCCAAAACAAGAAATCTGCTATTCAAGTCGTTGTACGGATTGTGGAAAAGCCAAAACCACAAATCTGCTTTTGTACGGCCAGAATAGGAGCCAAAACCAGAAATCTGCTTTTCAAGTCGTTGTACGGTTTCTGGAGAAGCCAAAACCACAAATCTGCTTTTGTACGGCCAGTAGAGAAGCCAAAACCACAAATCTGCTGTATTACGGCGAATAGAGAAGCCAAAACTACAAATCTGCTATTCAAGTCGTTGTACGGCCAGAACAGAAGCACCATTAGCACAAATCTGCTAGTCAAGTCGTTGTACGGTTTGTGGAGAAGCCAAAACAACAAATCTGCTTTTTAAGTCCTTGTACGGCCAGAAAAGAAGCCAAAACTAGAAATCTGTTATTCAAGTCGTCGTACGGTTTGTGGAGAGAGCCAAAACCATAAATCTGTTTTTGTACGGCCAGAAAAGGAGCCAAAACCAGAAATCTGCTTTTCAAGTCTTTGTACGGTTTCTGGAGAAGCCAAAACCACAAATCTGTTTTTGTACGGCCAGTAGAGAAGCCAAAACCACAAATCTGCTGTATTACGGCGAAAAGAGAAGCCAAAACCACAAATCTGCTATTCAAGTCGTTGTACGGCCAGAACAGAAGCACCATTATCACAAATCTGCTAGTCAAGTCGTTGTACGGTTTGTGGAGAAGCCAAAACAACAAATCTGCTTTTTAAGTCCTTGTACGGCCAGAAAAAAAGCCAAAACTAGAAATCTGCTAATCAAGTCGTTGTACGGTTTATGGAGAGAGCCAAAACCATAAATCTGCTGTGTTACGGCCAAAAGAGAAGCTAAAACCACAAATCTTCTTTTCAAGTCGTTGTACGGCCAGAAAAGAAGCCAAAACAAGAAATCTGCTATTCAAGTCGTTATACGGATTGTGGAAAAGCCAAAACCTCAAATCTGCTTTTGTACGACCAGAAAAGGAGCCAAAACAATAAATCTGCTTTTCAAGTCGTTGTACGGTTTCTGGAGAAGCCAAAACCACAAATCTGCTTTTGTACGGCTAGTAGAGAAGCCAAAACCACAAATCTGCTGTATTACGGCGAAAAGAGAAGCCAAAACCACAAATCTGCTATTCAAGTCGTTGTACGGCCAGAACAGAGGCACCATTACCACAAATCTGCTAGTCAAGTCGTTGTACGGTTTGTGGAGAAGCCAAAACAACAAATCTGCTTTTTAAGTCCTTGTACGGCCAGAAAAGAAGCCAAAACTAGAAATCTGCTATTCAAGTCGTTGTACGGTTTGTGGAGAGAGCCAAAACCACAAATCTGCTGTGTTACGGCCAAAAGAGAAGCTGAAACCACAAATCTTCTTTTCAAGTCGTTGTACGGCTAGAAAAAAAGCCAAAACCAGAAATCTGCTGTTTTACGGCCAGAAAAGGAGCCAAAACCACAAATCTGCTCTTTTACGGCCAAAAGAGAAGCCAAAACCATAAATCTGCTGTGTTACGGCCAAAAGAGAAGCTAAAACCACAAATCTTCTTTTCAAGTCGTTGTACGGCCAGAAAAGAAGCCAAAACAAGAAATCGTGCTATTCAAGTCGTTGTACGGATTGTGGAAAAGCCAAAACCACAAATTTGCTTTTGTACGGCCAGAATAGGAGCCAAAACCAGAAATCTGCTTTTCAAGTCGTTGTACGGTTTCTGGAGAAGCCAAAACCACAAATCTGCTTTTGTACGGCCAGTAGAGAAGCCAAAACCACAAATCTGCTGTATTACGGCGAAAAGAGAAGCCAAAACCACAAATCTGCTATTCAAGTCGTTGTACGGCCAGAACAGAAGCACCATTACCACAAATCTGCTAGTCAAGTCGTCGTACGGTTTGTGGAGAAGCCAAAAAAACAAATCTGCTTTTTAAGTCCTTGTACGGCCAGAAAAGAAGCCAAAACTAGAAATCTGCTATTCAAGTCGTTGTACTGTTTGTGGAGAGAGCCAAAACCATAAATCTGCTGTTTTATGGCCAGAAAAGAAGCCAAAACAAGAAATCTGCTATTCAAGTCGTTGTACGGTTTGTTGAGAGAGCCAAAACCATAAATCTGCTGTGTTACGGCCAAAAGAGAAGCTAAAACCACAAATCTTCTTGTCAAGTCGTTGTACGGCCAGAAAAGAAGCCAAACCAAGAAATCTGCTATTCAAGTCGTTGTACGGATTGTGGAAAAGCCAAAACCACAAATCTGCTTTTGTACGGCCAGAAAAGGAGCCAAAACAAGAAATCTGCTTTTCAAGTCGTTTAACGGTTTCTGGAGAAGCCAAAACCACAAATCTGCTTTTGTACGGCTAGTAGAGAAGCCAAAACCACAAATCTGCTGTATTACGGCGAAAAGAGAACCCAAAACCACAAATCTGCTATTCAAGTCGTTGTACGGCCAGAACAGAAGCACCATTACCACAAATCTGCTAGTCAAGTCTTTGTACGGTTTGTGGAGAAGCCAAAACAACAAATCTGCTTTTTAAGTCCTTGTACGGCCAGAAAAGAAGCCAAAACTAGAAATCTGCTATTCAAGTCGTTGTACGATTTGTGGAGAGAGCCAAAACCACAAATCTGCTGTGTTACGGCCAAAAGAGAAGCTGAAACCACAAATCTTCTTTTCAAGTCGTTGTACGGCCAAAAAAAAAGCCAAAACCAGAAATCTGCTGTTTTACGGCCAGAAAAGGAGCCAAAACAAGAAATCTGCTATTCAAGTCGTTGTACGAACTGTGGAAACGCCAAAACCACAAATCTGCTTTTGTACGGCCAGTAGAGAAGCCAAAACCACAAATCTGCTGTTTTACGGTTAGAAAAGAAGCCAAAACAAGAAATCTGCTATTCAAGTCGTTGTACGGATTGTGGAAAAGCCAAAACCACAAATCTGCTTTTGTACGGCCAGAATAGGAGCCAAAACCAGAAATCTGCTTTTCAAGTCGTTGTACGGTTTCTGGAGAAGCCAAAACCACAAATCTGTTTTTGTACGGCCATTAGAGAAGCCAAAACCACAAATATGCTGTATTACGGCGAAAAGAGAAGCCAAAACCACAAATCTGCTATTCAAGTCGTTGTACGGCCAGAACAGAAGCACCATTACCACAAATCTGCTAATCAAGTCGTTGTACGGTTTGTGGAGAAGCCAAAACAACAAATCTGCTTTTTAAGTCCTTGTACGGCCAGAAAAGAAGCTAAAACTAGAAATCTGCTATTCAAGTCGTTGTACGGTTTGTGGAGAGAGCCAAAACCATAAATCTGTTTTTGTACGGCCAGAAAAGGAGCCAAAACCAGGAATCTGCTTTTCAAGTGTTTGTACGGTTTCTGGAGAAGCCAAAACCACAAATCTGCTTTTGTACGGCCAGTAGAGAAGCCAAAACACCAAAACTGCTGTATTACGGCGAAAAGAGAAGCCAAAACCACAAATCTGCTATTCAAGTCGTTGTACGGCCAGAACAGAAGCACCATTACCACAAATCTGCTAGTCAAGTCGTTGTACGGTTTGTTGAGAAGCCAAAACAGCAAATCTGCTTTTTAAGTCCTTGTACGGCCAGAAAGGGAAGCCAAAACTAGAAATCTGCTATTCAAGTCGTTGTACGGTTTGTGGAGAGAGCCAAAACCATAAATCTGCTGTGTTACGGCCAAAAGAGAAGCTAAAACCACAAATCTTCTTGTCAAGTCGTTGGACGGCCAGAAAAGAAGCCAAAACAAGAAATCTGCTATTCAAGTCGTTGTACGGATTGTGGAAAAGCCAAAACCACAAATCTGCTTTTGTACGGCCAGAAAAGGAGCCAAAACCAGAAATCTGCTTTTCAAGTCGTTGTACGGTTTCTGGAGAAGCCAAAACCACAAATCTGCTTTTGTACGTCTAGTAGAGAAGCCAAAACCACAAATCTGCTGTATTTGGCGAAAAGAGAAGCCAAAACCACAAATCTGCTATTCAAGTCGTTGTACGGCCAGAACAGAAGCACCATTACCACAAATATGCTAGTCAAGTCGTTGTACGGTTTGTTGAGAAGCCAAAACAACAAATCTGCTTTTTAAGTCCTTGTACGGCCAGAAAAAAAGCCAAAACTAGAAATCTGCTATTCAAGTCGTTGTACGGTTTATGGAGAGAGCCAAAACCATAAATCTGCTGTTTTACGGCCAGAAAAGAAGCCAAAACCAGAAATCTGCTATTCAAGTCGTTGTACCAAAAGCCAAAACCACAAATCTGCTTTTGTACGGCCAGAAAAGGAGCCAAAACCACAAATCTGCTGTTTTAAGGCCAAAAGAGAAGCAAAAACCAGAAATCTGCTATTCAAGTCGTTGTACGGACTGTGGAAACGCCAAAACCACAAATCTGCTTTTGTACGGCCAGTAGAGAAGCCAAAACCACAAATCTGCTGTTTTACGGTTAGAAAAGAAGCCAAAACAAGAAATCTGCTATTCAAGTCGTTGTACGGATTGTGGAAAAGCCAAAACCACAAATCTGCTTTTGTACGGCCAGAATAGGAGCCAAAACCAGAAATCTGCTTTTCAAGTCGTTGTACGGTTTCTGGAGAAGCCAAAACCACAAATCTGCTTTTGTACGGCCAGTAGAGAAGCCAAAACCACAAATCTGCTGTATTACGGCGAAAAGAGAAGCCAAAACCACAAATATGCTATTCAAGTCTTTGTACGGCCAGAACAGAAGCACCATTAGCACAAATCGGCTAGTCAAGTCGTTGGACGGTTTGTGGAGAAGCCAAAACAACAAATCTGCTTTTTAAGTCCTTGTACGGCCAGAAAAGAAGCCAAAACTAGAAATCTGCTATTCAAGTCGTCGTACGGTTTGTGGAGAGAGCCAAAACCATAAATCTGTTTTTGTACGGCCAGAAAAGGAGCCAAAACCAGAAATCTGCTTTTCAAGTCTTTGTACGGTTTCTGGAGAAGCCAAAACCACAAATCTGCTTTTGTACGGCCAGTAGAGAAGCCAAAACCACAAATCTGCTGTATTACGGCGAAAAGAGAAGCCAAAACCACAAATCTGCTATTCAAGTCGTTGTACGGCCAGAACAGAAGCACCATTACCACAAATCTGCTAGTCAAGTCGTTGTACGGTTTGTTGAGAAGCCAAAACAACAAATCTGCTTTTTCAGTCCTTGTACGGCCAGAAAAGAAGCCAAAACTAGAAATCTGCTATTCAAGTCGTTGTACGGTTTGTGGAGAGAGCCAAAACCATAAATCTGATGTGTTACGGCCAAAAGAGAAGCTAAAACCACAAATCTTCTTGTCAAGTCGTTGGACGGCCAGAAAAGAAGCCAAAACAATAAATCTGCTATTCAAGTCGTTGTACCAAAAGCCAAAACCACAAATCTGCTTTTGTACGGCCAGAAAAGGAGCCAAAACCACAAATCTGCTGTTTTAAGGCCAAAAGAGAAGCAAAAACCCTAAATCTGCTATTCAAGTCGTTGTACGGACTGTGCAAACGCCAAAACCACAAATCTGCTTTTGTACGGCCAGTAGAGAAGCCAAAACCACAAATCTGCTGTTTTACGGTTAGAAAAGAAGCCAAAACAAGAAATCTGCTATTCAAGTCGTTGTACGGATTGTGGAAAAGCCAAAACCACAAATCTGCTTTTGTACGGCCAGAATAGGAGCCAAAACCAGAAATCTGCTATTCAAGTCGTTGTACGGTTTCTGGAGAAGTTAAAACCACAAATCTGCTTTTGTACGGCCAGTAGAGAAGCCAAAACCACAAATCTGCTGTATTACGGCGAAAAGAGAAGCCAAAACCACAAATCTGCTATTCAAGTCGTTGTACGGCCAGAACAGAAGCACCATTACCACAAATCGGCTAGTCAAGTCGTTGGACGGTTTGTGGAGAAGCCAAAACAACAAATCTGCTTTTTAAGTCCTTGTACGGCCAGAAAAGAAGCCAAAACTAGAAATCTGCTATTCAAGTCGTCGTACGGTTTGTGGAGAGAGCCAAAACCATAAATCTGTTTTTGTACGGCCAGAAAAGGAGCCAAAACCAGAAATCTGCTTTTCAAGTCTTTGTACGGTTTCTGGAGAAGCCAAAACCACAAATCTGCTTTTGTACGGCCAGTAGAGAAGCCAAAACCACAAATCTGCTGTATTACGGCGAAAAGAGAAGCCAAAAAGACAAATCTGCTATTCAAGTCGTTGTACGGCCAGAACAGAAGCACCATTACCACAAATCTGCTAGTCAAGTCGTTGTACGGTTTGTTGAGAAGCCAAAACAACAAATCTGCTTTTTAAGTCCTTGTACGGCCAGAAAAGAAGCCAAAACTAGAAATCTGCTATTCAAGTCGTTGTACGGTTTGTGGAGAGAGCCAAAACCATAAATCTGCTGTGTTACGGCCAAAAGAGAAGCTAAAACCACAAATCTTCTTGTCAAGTCGTTGGACGGCCAGAAAAGAAGCCAAAACAATAAATCTGCTATTCAAGTCGTTGTACCAAAAGCCAAAACCACAAATCTGCTTTTGTACGGCCAGAAAAGGAGCCAAAACCACAAATCTGCTGTTTTAAGGCCAAAAGAGAAGCAAAAACCCTAAATCTGCTATTCAAGTCGTTGTACGGACTGTGCAAACGCCAAAACCACAAATCTGCTTTTGTACGGCCAGTAGAGAAGCCAAAACCACAAATCTGCTGTTTTACGGTTAGAAAAGAAGCCAAAACAAGAAATCTGCTATTCAAGTCGTTGTACGGATTGTGGAAAAGCCAAAACCACAAATCTGCTTTTGTACGGCCAGAATAGGAGCCAAAACCAGAAATCTGCTATTCAAGTCGTTGTACGGTTTCTGGAGAAGTTAAAACCACAAATCTGCTTTTGTACGGCCAGTAGAGAAGCCAAAACCACAAATCTGCTGTATTACGGCGAAAAGAGAAGCCAAAACCACAAATCTGCTATTCAAGTCGTTGTACGGCCAGAACAGAAGCACCATTACCACAAATCGGCTAGTCAAGTCGTTGGACGGTTTGTGGAGAAGCCAAAACAACAAATCTGCTTTTTAAGTCCTTGTACGGCCAGAAAAGAAGCCAAAACTAGAAATCTGCTATTCAAGTCGTCGTACGGTTTGTGGAGAGAGCCAAAACCATAAATCTGTTTTTGTACGGCCAGAAAAGGAGCCAAAACCAGAAATCTGCTTTTCAAGTCTTTGTACGGTTTCTGGAGAAGCCAAAACCACAAATCTGCTTTTGTACGGCCAGTAGAGAAGCCAAAACCACAAATCTGCTGTATTACGGCGAAAAGAGAAGCCAAAAAGACAAATCTGCTATTCAAGTCGTTGTACGGCCAGAACAGAAGCACCATTACCACAAATCTGCTAGTCAAGTCGTTGTACGGTTTGTTGAGAAGCCAAAACAACAAATCTGCTTTTTAAGTCCTTGTACGGCCAGAAAAGAAGCCAAAACTAGAAATCTGCTATTCAAGTCGTTGTACGGTTTGTGGAGAGAGCCAAAACCATAAATCTGCTGTGTTACAACCAAAAGAGAATTTAAAACCACAAATCTTCTTGTCAAGTCGTTGGACGGCCAGAAAAGAAGCCAAAACAAGAAATCTGCTATTCAAGTCGTTGTACGGATTGTGGAAAAGCCAAAACCACAAATCTGCTTTTGTACGGCCTGAAAAGGAGCCAAAACCAGAAATCTGCTTTTCAAGTCGTTGTACGGTTTCTGGAGAAGCCAAAACCACAAATCTGCTTTTGTACGGCTAGTAGAGAAGCCAAAACCACAAATCTGCTGTATTTGTCGAAAAAAAAAGCCAAAACCATAAATATTCAATTCAAGTCGTTGTACGGCCAAAACAGAAGCACCATTACCACAAATCTGCTAGTCAAGTCGTTGTACGGTTTGTTGAGAAGCCAAAACAACAAATCTGCTTTTTAAGTCCTTGTACGGCCAGAAAAAAAGCCAAAACTAGAAATCTGCTAATCAAGTCGTTGTACGGTTTATGGAGAGAGCCAAAACCATAAATCTGCTGTGTTACGGCCAAAAGAGAAGCTAAAACCACAAATCTTCTTTTCAAGTCGTTGTACGGCCAGAAAAGAAGCCAAAACTAGAAATCTGCTATTCAAGTCGTTGTACGGTTTGTGGAGAGAGCCAAAACCACAAATCTGCTGTGTTACGGCCAAAAGAGAAGCTGAAACCACAAATCTTCTTTTCAAGTCGTTGTACGGCTAGAAAAAAAGCCAAAACCAGAAATCTGCTGTTTTACGGCCAGAAAAGGAGCCAAAACCACAAATCTGCTGTTTTACGGCCAAAAGAGAAGCCAAAACCATAAATCTGCTGTGTTACGGCCAAAAGAGAAGCTAAAACCACAAATCTTCTTTTCAAGTCGTTGTACGGCCAGAAAAGAAGCCAAAACAAGAAATCGTGCTATTCAAGTCGTTGTACGGATTGTGGAAAAGCCAAAACCACAAATCTGCTTTTGTACGGCCAGAATAGGAGCCAAAACCAGAAATCTGCTATTCAAGTCGTTGTACGGTTTCTGGAAAAGCCAAAACCACAAATCTGCTTTTGTACGGCCAGAATAGAAGCCAAAACCAGAAATCTGCTATTCAAGTCGTTGTACGGTTTCTGGAAAAGCCAAAACCACAAATCTGCTTTTGTACGGCCAGTAGAGAAGCCAAAACCACAAATCTGCTGTATTACGGCGAAAAGAGAAGCCAAAACCACAAATCTGCTATTCAAGTCGTTGTACGGCCAGAACAGAAGCACCATTACCACAAATCTGCTAGTCAAGTCGTTGTACGGTTTGTTGAGAAGCCAAAACAACAAATCTGCTTTTTAAGTCCTTGTACGGCCAGAAAAAAAGCCAAAACTAGAAATCTGCTATTCAAGTCGTTGTACGGTTTATGGAGAGAGCCAAAACCATAAATCTGTTTTTGTACGGCCAGAAAAGGAGCCAAAACCAGAAATCTGCTTTTCAAGTCTTTGTACGGTTTCTGGAGAAGCCAAAACCACAAATCTGTTTTTGTACGGCCAGTAGAGAAGCCAAAACCACAAATCTGCTGTATTACGGCGAAAAGATAAGCCAAAACCACAAATCTGCTATTCAAGTCGTTGTACGGCCAGAACAGAAGCACCATTACCACAAATCTGCTAGTCAAGTCGTTGTACGGTTTGTGGAGAAGCCAAAACAACAAATCTGCTTTTTAAGTCCTTGTACGGCCAGAAAAGAAGCCAAAACTAGAAATCTGCTATTCAAGTCGTTGTACGGTTTATGGAGAGAGCCAAAACCATAAATCTGTTTTTGTACGGCCAGAAAAGGAGCCAAAACCAGAAATCTGCTTTTCAAGTCTTTGTACGGTTTCTGGAGAAGCCAAAACCACAAATCTGTTTTTGTACGGCCAGTAGAGAAGCCAAAACCACAAATCTGCTGTATTACGGCGAAAAGATAAGCCAAAACCACAAATCTGCTATTCAAGTCGTTGTACGGCCAGAACAGAAGCACCATTACCACAAATCTGCTAGTCAAGTCGTTGTACGGTTTGTGGAGAAGCCAAAACAACAAATCTGCTTTTTAAGTCCTTGTACGGCCAGAAAAGAAGCCAAAACTAGAAATCTGCTATTCAAGTCGTTGTACGGTTTGTGGAGAGAGCCAAAACCACAAATCTGCTTTTGTACGGCCAGTAGAGAAGCCAAAACCACAAATCTGCTGTATTACGGCGAAAAGAGAAGCCAAAACCACAAATCTGCTATTCAAGTCGTTGTACGGCCAGAACAGAAGCACCATTACCACAAATCTGCTAGTCAAGTCGTTGTACGGTTTGTTGAGAAGCCAAAACAACAAATCTGCTTTTTCAGTCCTTGTACGGCCAGAAAAGAAGCCAAAACTAGAAATCTGCTATTCAAGTCGTTGTACGGTTTGTGGAGAGAGCCAAAACCATAAATCTGCTGTGTTACGGCCAAAAGAGAAGCTAAAACCACAAATCTTCTTGTCAAGTCGTTGGTCGGCCAGAAAAGAAGCCAAAACAATAAATCTGCTATTCAAGTCGTTGTACCAAAAGCCAAAACCACAAATCTGCTTTTGTACGGCCAGAAAAGGAGCCAAAACCACAAATCTGCTGTTTTAAGGCCAAAAGAGAAGCAAAAACCAGAAATCTGCTATTCAAGTCGTTGTACGGACTGTGGAAACGCCAAAACCACAAAATCTGCTGTTTTACGGTTAGAAAAGAAGCCAAAACAAGAAATCTGCTATTCAAGTCGTTGTACGGATTGTGGAAAAGCCAAAACCACAAATCTGCTTTTGTACGGCCAGAATAGGAGCCAAAACCAGAAATCTGCTATTCAAGTCGTTGTACGGTTTCTGGAGAAGCCAAAACCACAAATCTGCTTTTGTACGGCCAGTAGAGAAGCCAAAACCACAAATCTGCTGTATTACGGCGAAAAGAGAAGCCAAAACCACAAATATGCTATTCAAGTCTTTGTACGGCCAGAACAGAAGCACCATTAGCACAAATCGGCTAGTCAAGTCGTTGGACGGTTTGTGGAGAAGCCAAAACAACAAATCTGCTTTTTAAGTCCTTGTACGGCCAGAAAAGAAGCCAAAACTAGAAATCTGCTATTCAAGTCGTCGTACGGTTTGTGGAGAGAGCCAAAACCATAAATCTGTTTTTGTACGGCCAGAAAAGGAGCCAAAACCAGAAATCTGCTTTTCAAGTCTTTGTACGGTTTCTGGAGAAGCCAAAACCACAAATCTGCTTTTGTACGGCCAGTAGAGAAGCCAAAACCACAAATCTGCTGTATTACGGCGAAAAGAGAAGCCAAAACCACAAATCTGCTATTCAAGTCGTTGTACGGCCAGAACAGAAGCACCATTACCACAAATCTGCTAGTCAAGTCGTTGTACGGTTTGTTGAGAAGCCAAAACAACAAATCTGCTTTTTCAGTCCTTGTACGGCCAGAAAAGAAGCCAAAACTAGAAATCTGCTATTCAAGTCGTTGTACGGTTTGTGGAGAGAGCCAAAACCATAAATCGGCTGTGTTACGGCCAAAAGAGAAGCTAAAACCACAAATCTTCTTGTCAAGTCGTTGGACGGCCAGAAAAGAAGCCAAAACAATAAATCTGCTATTCAAGTCGTTGTACCAAAAGCCAAAACCACAAATCTGCTTTTGTACGGCCAGAAAAGGAGCCAAAACCACAAATCTGCTGTTTTAAGGCCAAAAGAGAAGCAAAAACCCTAAATCTGCTATTCAAGTCGTTGTACGGACTGTGCAAACGCCAAAACCACAAATCTGCTTTTGTACGGCCAGTAGAGAAGCCAAAACCACAAATCTGCTGTTTTACGGTTAGAAAAGAAGCCAAAACAAGAAATCTGCTATTCAAGTCGTTGTACGGATTGTGGAAAAGCCAAAACCACAAATCTGCTTTTGTACGGCCAGAATAGGAGCCAAAACCAGAAATCTGCTATTCAAGTCGTTGTACGGTTTCTGGAGAAGTTAAAACCACAAATCTGCTTTTGTACGGCCAGTAGAGAAGCCAAAACCACAAATCTGCTGTATTACGGCGAAAAGAGAAGCCAAAACCACAAATCTGCTATTCAAGTCGTTGTACGGCCAGAACAGAAGCACCATTACCACAAATCGGCTAGTCAAGTCGTTGGACGGTTTGTGGAGAAGCCAAAACAACAAATCTGCTTTTTAAGTCCTTGTACGGCCAGAAAAGAAGCCAAAACTAGAAATCTGCTATTCAAGTCGTCGTACGGTGTGTGGAGAGAGCCAAAACCATAAATCTGTTTTTGTACGGCCAGAAAAAGAGCCAAAACCAGAAATCTGCTTTTCAAGTCTTTGTACGGTTTCTGGAGAAGCCAAAACCACAAATCTGCTTTTGTACGGCCAGTAGAGAAGCCAAAACCACAAATCTGCTGTATTACGGCGAAAAGAGAAGCCAAAAAGACAAATCTGCTATTCAAGTCGTTGTACGGCCAGAACAGAAGCACCATTACCACAAATCTGCTAGTCAAGTCGTTGTACGGTTTGTTGAGAAGCCAAAACAACAAATCTGCTTTTTAAGTCCTTGTACGGCCAGAAAAGAAGCCAAAACTAGAAATCTGCTATTCAAGTCGTTGTACGGTTTGTGGAGAGAGCCAAAACCATAAATCTGCTGTGTTACAACCAAAAGAGAATTTAAAACCACAAATCTTCTTGTCAAGTCGTTGGACGGCCAGAAAAGAAGCCAAAACAAGAAATCTGCAAGTCAAGTCGTTGTACGGATTGTGGAAAAGCCAAAACCACAAATCTGCTTTTGTACGGCCTGAAAAGGAGCCAAAACCAGAAATCTGCTTTTCAAGTCGTTGTACGGTTTCTGGAGAAGCCAAAACCACAAATCTGCTTTTGTACGGCTAGTAGAGAAGCCAAAACCACAAATCTGCTGTATTTGTCGAAAAAAAAAGCCAAAACCATAAATATTCAATTCAAGTCGTTGTACGGCCAAAACAGAAGCACCATTACCACAAATCTGCTAGTCAAGTCGTTGTACGGTTTGTTGAGAAGCCAAAACAACAAATCTGCTTTTTAAGTCCTTGTACGGCCAGAAAAAAAGCCAAAACTAGAAATCTGCTAATCAAGTCGTTGTACGGTTTATGGAGAGAGCCAAAACCATAAATCTGCTGTGTTACGGCCAAAAGAGAAGCTAAAACCACAAATCTTCTTTTCAAGTCGTTGTACGGCCAGAAAAGAAGCCAAAACAAGAAATCTGCTATTCAAGTCGTTATACGGATTGTGGAAAAGCCAAAACCTCAAATCTGCTTTTGTACGACCAGAAAAGGAGCCAAAACAATAAATCTGCTTTTCAAGTCGTTGTACGGTTTCTGGAGAAGCCAAAACCACAAATCTGCTTTTGTACGGCTAGTAGAGAAGCCAAAACCACAAATCTGCTGTATTACGGCGAAAAGAGAAGCCAAAACCACAAATCTGCTATTCAAGTCGTTGTACGGCCAGAACAGAAGCACCATTACCACAAATCTGCTAGTCAAGTCGTTGTACGGTTTGTGGAGAAGCCAAAACAACAAATCTGCTTTTTAAGTCCTTGTACGGCCAGAAAAGAAGCCAAAACTAGAAATCTGCTATTCAAGTCGTTGTACGGTTTGTGGAGAGAGCCAAAACCACAAATCTGCTGTGTTACGGCCAAAAGAGAAGCTGAAACCACAAATCTTCTTTTCAAGTCGTTGTACGGCTAGAAAAAAAGCCAAAACCAGAAATCTGCTGTTTTACGGCCAGAAAAGGAGCCAAAACCACAAATCTGCTGTTTTACGGCCAAAAGAGAAGCCAAAACCATAAATCTGCTGTGTTACGGCCAAAAGAGAAGCTAAAACCACAAATCTTCTTTTCAAGTCGTTGTACGGCCAGAAAAGAAGCCAAAACAAGAAATCGTGCTATTCAAGTCGTTGTACGGATTGTGGAAAAGCCAAAACCACAAATTTGCTTTTGTACGGCCAGAATAGGAGCCAAAACCAGAAATCTGCTTTTCAAGTCGTTGTACGGTTTCTGGAGAAGCCAAAACCACAAATCTGCTTTTGTACGGCCAGTAGAGAAGCCAAAACCACAAATCTGCTGTATTACGGCGAAAAGAGAAGCCAAAACCACAAATCTGCTATTCAAGTCGTTGTACGGCCAGAACAGAAGCACCATTACCACAAATCTGCTAGTCAAGTCGTCGTACGGTTTGTGGAGAAGCCAAAAAAACAAATCTGCTTTTTAAGTCCTTGTACGGCCAGAAAAGAAGCCAAAACTAGAAATCTGCTATTCAAGTCGTTGTACTGTTTGTGGAGAGAGCCAAAACCATAAATCTGCTGTTTTATGGCCAGAAAAGAAGCCAAAACAAGAAATCTGCTATTCAAGTCGTTGTACGGTTTGTTGAGAGAGCCAAAACCATAAATCTGCTGTGTTACGGCCAAAAGAGAAGCTAAAACCACAAATCTTCTTGTCAAGTCGTTGTACGGCCAGAAAAGAAGCCAAACCAAGAAATCTGCTATTCAAGTCGTTGTACGGATTGTGGAAAAGCCAAAACCACAAATCTGCTTTTGTACGGCCAGAAAAGGAGCCAAAACAAGAAATCTGCTTTTCAAGTCGTTTAACGGTTTCTGGAGAAGCCAAAACCACAAATCTGCTTTTGTACGGCTAGTAGAGAAGCCAAAACCACAAATCTGCTGTATTACGGCGAAAAGAGAACCCAAAACCACAAATCTGCTATTCAAGTCGTTGTACGGCCAGAACAGAAGCACCATTACCACAAATCTGCTAGTCAAGTCTTTGTACGGTTTGTGGAGAAGCCAAAACAACAAATCTGCTTTTTAAGTCCTTGTACGGCCAGAAAAGAAGCCAAAACTAGAAATCTGCTATTCAAGTCGTTGTACGATTTGTGGAGAGAGCCAAAACCACAAATCTGCTGTGTTACGGCCAAAAGAGAAGCTGAAACCACAAATCTTCTTTTCAAGTCGTTGTACGGCCAAAAAAAAAGCCAAAACCAGAAATCTGCTGTTTTACGGCCAGAAAAGGAGCCAAAACAAGAAATCTGCTATTCAAGTCGTTGTACGAACTGTGGAAACGCCAAAACCACAAATCTGCTTTTGTACGGCCAGTAGAGAAGCCAAAACCACAAATCTGCTGTTTTACGGTTAGAAAAGAAGCCAAAACAAGAAATCTGCTATTCAAGTCGTTGTACGGATTGTGGAAAAGCCAAAACCACAAATCTGCTTTTGTACGGCCAGAATAGGAGCCAAAACCAGAAATCTGCTTTTCAAGTCGTTGTACGGTTTCTGGAGAAGCCAAAACCACAAATCTGTTTTTGTACGGCCATTAGAGAAGCCAAAACCACAAATATGCTGTATTACGGCGAAAAGAGAAGCCAAAACCACAAATCTGCTATTCAAGTCGTTGTACGGCCAGAACAGAAGCACCATTACCACAAATCTGCTAATCAAGTCGTTGTACGGTTTGTGGAGAAGCCAAAACAACAAATCTGCTTTTTAAGTCCTTGTACGGCCAGAAAAGAAGCTAAAACTAGAAATCTGCTATTCAAGTCGTTGTACGGTTTGTGGAGAGAGCCAAAACCATAAATCTGTTTTTGTACGGCCAGAAAAGGAGCCAAAACCAGGAATCTGCTTTTCAAGTGTTTGTACGGTTTCTGGAGAAGCCAAAACCACAAATCTGCTTTTGTACGGCCAGTAGAGAAGCCAAAACACCAAAACTGCTGTATTACGGCGAAAAGAGAAGCCAAAACCACAAATCTGCTATTCAAGTCGTTGTACGGCCAGAACAGAAGCACCATTACCACAAATCTGCTAGTCAAGTCGTTGTACGGTTTGTTGAGAAGCCAAAACAGCAAATCTGCTTTTTAAGTCCTTGTACGGCCAGAAAGGGAAGCCAAAACTAGAAATCTGCTATTCAAGTCGTTGTACGGTTTGTGGAGAGAGCCAAAACCATAAATCTGCTGTGTTACGGCCAAAAGAGAAGCTAAAACCACAAATCTTCTTGTCAAGTCGTTGGACGGCCAGAAAAGAAGCCAAAACAAGAAATCTGCTATTCAAGTCGTTGTACGGATTGTGGAAAAGCCAAAACCACAAATCTGCTTTTGTACGGCCAGAAAAGGAGCCAAAACCAGAAATCTGCTTTTCAAGTCGTTGTACGGTTTCTGGAGAAGCCAAAACCACAAATCTGCTTTTGTACGTCTAGTAGAGAAGCCAAAACCACAAATCTGCTGTATTTGGCGAAAAGAGAAGCCAAAACCACAAATCTGCTATTCAAGTCGTTGTACGGCCAGAACAGAAGCACCATTACCACAAATATGCTAGTCAAGTCGTTGTACGGTTTGTTGAGAAGCCAAAACAACAAATCTGCTTTTTAAGTCCTTGTACGGCCTGAAAAAAAGCCAAAACTAGAAATCTGCTATTCAAGTCGTTGTACGGTTTATGGAGAGAGCCAAAACCATAAATCTGCTGTTTTACGGCCAGAAAAGAAGCCAAAACCAGAAATCTGCTATTCAAGTCGTTGTACCAAAAGCCAAAACCACAAATCTGCTTTTGTACGGCCAGAAAAGGAGCCAAAACCACAAATCTGCTGTTTTAAGGCCAAAAGAGAAGCAAAAACCAGAAATCTGCTATTCAAGTCGTTGTACGGACTGTGGAAACGCCAAAACCACAAATCTGCTTTTGTACGGCCAGTAGAGAAGCCAAAACCACAAATCTGCTGTTTTACGGTTAGAAAAGAAGCCAAAACAAGAAATCTGCTATTCAAGTCGTTGTACGGATTGTGGAAAAGCCAAAACCACAAATCTGCTTTTGTACGGCCAGAATAGGAGCCAAAACCAGAAATCTGCTTTTCAAGTCGTTGTACGGTTTCTGGAGAAGCCAAAACCACAAATCTGCTTTTGTACGGCCAGTAGAGAAGCCAAAACCACAAATCTGCTGTATTACGGCGAATAGAGAAGCCAAAACTACAAATCTGCTATTCAAGTCGTTGTACGGCCAGAACAGAAGCACCATTAGCACAAATCTGCTAGTCAAGTCGTTGTACGGTTTGTGGAGAAGCCAAAACAACAAATCTGCTTTTTAAGTCCTTGTACGGCCAGAAAAGAAGCCAAAACTAGAAATCTGTTATTCAAGTCGTCGTACGGTTTGTGGAGAGAGCCAAAACCATAAATCTGTTTTTGTACGGCCAGAAAAGGAGCCAAAACCAGAAATCTGCTTTTCAAGTCTTTGTACGGTTTCTGGAGAAGCCAAAACCACAAATCTGTTTTTGTACGGCCAGTAGAGAAGCCAAAACCACAAATCTGCTGTATTACGGCGAAAAGAGAAGCCAAAACCACAAATCTGCTATTCAAGTCGTTGTACGGCCAGAACAGAAGCACCATTATCACAAATCTGCTAGTCAAGTCGTTGTACGGTTTGTGGAGAAGCCAAAACAACAAATCTGCTTTTTAAGTCCTTGTACGGCCAGAAAAAAAGCCAAAACTAGAAATCTGCTAATCAAGTCGTTGTACGGTTTATGGAGAGAGCCAAAACCATAAATCTGCTGTGTTACGGCCAAAAGAGAAGCTAAAACCACAAATCTTCTTTTCAAGTCGTTGTACGGCCAGAAAAGAAGCCAAAACAAGAAATCTGCTATTCAAGTCGTTATACGGATTGTGGAAAAGCCAAAACCTCAAATCTGCTTTTGTACGACCAGAAAAGGAGCCAAAACAATAAATCTGCTTTTCAAGTCGTTGTACGGTTTCTGGAGAAGCCAAAACCACAAATCTGCTTTTGTACGGCTAGTAGAGAAGCCAAAACCACAAATCTGCTGTATTACGGCGAAAAGAGAAGCCAAAACCACAAATCTGCTATTCAAGTCGTTGTACGGCCAGAACAGAAGCACCATTACCACAAATCTGCTAGTCAAGTCGTTGTACGGTTTGTGGAGAAGCCAAAACAACAAATCTGCTTTTTAAGTCCTTGTACGGCCAGAAAAGAAGCCAAAACTAGAAATCTGCTATTCAAGTCGTTGTACGGTTTGTGGAGAGAGCCAAAACCACAAATCTGCTGTGTTACGGCCAAAAGAGAAGCTGAAACCACAAATCTTCTTTTCAAGTCGTTGTACGGCTAGAAAAAAAGCCAAAACCAGAAATCTGCTGTTTTACGGCCAGAAAAGGAGCCAAAACCACAAATCTGCTGTTTTACGGCCAAAAGAGAAGCCAAAACCATAAATCTGCTGTGTTACGGCCAAAAGAGAAGCTAAAACCACAAATCTTCTTTTCAAGTCGTTGTACGGCCAGAAAAGAAGCCAAAACAAGAAATCGTGCTATTCAAGTCGTTGTACGGATTGTGGAAAAGCCAAAACCACAAATTTGCTTTTGTACGGCCAGAATAGGAGCCAAAACCAGAAATCTGCTTTTCAAGTCGTTGTACGGTTTCTGGAGAAGCCAAAACCACAAATCTGCTTTTGTACGGCCAGTAGAGAAGCCAAAACCACAAATCTGCTGTATTACGGCGAAAAGAGAAGCCAAAACCACAAATCTGCTATTCAAGTCGTTGTACGGCCAGAACAGAAGCACCATTACCACAAATCTGCTAGTCAAGTCGTCGTACGGTTTGTGGAGAAGCCAAAAAAACAAATCTGCTTTTTAAGTCCTTGTACGGCCAGAAAAGAAGCCAAAACTAGAAATCTGCTATTCAAGTCGTTGTACTGTTTGTGGAGAGAGCCAAAACCATAAATCTGCTGTTTTATGGCCAGAAAAGAAGCCAAAACAAGAAATCTGCTATTCAAGTCGTTGTACGGTTTGTTGAGAGAGCCAAAACCATAAATCTGCTGTGTTACGGCCAAAAGAGAAGCTAAAACCACAAATCTTCTTGTCAAGTCGTTGTACGGCCAGAAAAGAAGCCAAACCAAGAAATCTGCTATTCAAGTCGTTGTACGGATTGTGGAAAAGCCAAAACCACAAATCTGCTTTTGTACGGCCAGAAAAGGAGCCAAAACAAGAAATCTGCTTTTCAAGTCGTTTAACGGTTTCTGGAGAAGCCAAAACCACAAATCTGCTTTTGTACGGCTAGTAGAGAAGCCAAAACCACAAATCTGCTGTATTACGGCGAAAAGAGAACCCAAAACCACAAATCTGCTATTCAAGTCGTTGTACGGCCAGAACAGAAGCACCATTACCACAAATCTGCTAGTCAAGTCTTTGTACGGTTTGTGGAGAAGCCAAAACAACAAATCTGCTTTTTAAGTCCTTGTACGGCCAGAAAAGAAGCCAAAACTAGAAATCTGCTATTCAAGTCGTTGTACGATTTGTGGAGAGAGCCAAAACCACAAATCTGCTGTGTTACGGCCAAAAGAGAAGCTGAAACCACAAATCTTCTTTTCAAGTCGTTGTACGGCCAAAAAAAAAGCCAAAACCAGAAATCTGCTGTTTTACGGCCAGAAAAGGAGCCAAAACAAGAAATCTGCTATTCAAGTCGTTGTACGAACTGTGGAAACGCCAAAACCACAAATCTGCTTTTGTACGGCCAGTAGAGAAGCCAAAACCACAAATCTGCTGTTTTACGGTTAGAAAAGAAGCCAAAACAAGAAATCTGCTATTCAAGTCGTTGTACGGATTGTGGAAAAGCCAAAACCACAAATCTGCTTTTGTACGGCCAGAATAGGAGCCAAAACCAGAAATCTGCTTTTCAAGTCGTTGTACGGTTTCTGGAGAAGCCAAAACCACAAATCTGTTTTTGTACGGCCATTAGAGAAGCCAAAACCACAAATATGCTGTATTACGGCGAAAAGAGAAGCCAAAACCACAAATCTGCTATTCAAGTCGTTGTACGGCCAGAACAGAAGCACCATTACCACAAATCTGCTAATCAAGTCGTTGTACGGTTTGTGGAGAAGCCAAAACAACAAATCTGCTTTTTAAGTCCTTGTACGGCCAGAAAAGAAGCTAAAACTAGAAATCTGCTATTCAAGTCGTTGTACGGTTTGTGGAGAGAGCCAAAACCATAAATCTGTTTTTGTACGGCCAGAAAAGGAGCCAAAACCAGGAATCTGCTTTTCAAGTGTTTGTACGGTTTCTGGAGAAGCCAAAACCACAAATCTGCTTTTGTACGGCCAGTAGAGAAGCCAAAACACCAAAACTGCTGTATTACGGCGAAAAGAGAAGCCAAAACCACAAATCTGCTATTCAAGTCGTTGTACGGCCAGAACAGAAGCACCATTACCACAAATCTGCTAGTCAAGTCGTTGTACGGTTTGTTGAGAAGCCAAAACAGCAAATCTGCTTTTTAAGTCCTTGTACGGCCAGAAAGGGAAGCCAAAACTAGAAATCTGCTATTCAAGTCGTTGTACGGTTTGTGGAGAGAGCCAAAACCATAAATCTGCTGTGTTACGGCCAAAAGAGAAGCTAAAACCACAAATCTTCTTGTCAAGTCGTTGGACGGCCAGAAAAGAAGCCAAAACAAGAAATCTGCTATTCAAGTCGTTGTACGGATTGTGGAAAAGCCAAAACCACAAATCTGCTTTTGTACGGCCAGAAAAGGAGCCAAAACCAGAAATCTGCTTTTCAAGTCGTTGTACGGTTTCTGGAGAAGCCAAAACCACAAATCTGCTTTTGTACGTCTAGTAGAGAAGCCAAAACCACAAATCTGCTGTATTTGGCGAAAAGAGAAGCCAAAACCACAAATCTGCTATTCAAGTCGTTGTACGGCCAGAACAGAAGCACCATTACCACAAATATGCTAGTCAAGTCGTTGTACGGTTTGTTGAGAAGCCAAAACAACAAATCTGCTTTTTAAGTCCTTGTACGGCCAGAAAAAAAGCCAAAACTAGAAATCTGCTATTCAAGTCGTTGTACGGTTTATGGAGAGAGCCAAAACCATAAATCTGCTGTTTTACGGCCAGAAAAGAAGCCAAAACCAGAAATCTGCTATTCAAGTCGTTGTACCAAAAGCCAAAACCACAAATCTGCTTTTGTACGGCCAGAAAAGGAGCCAAAACCACAAATCTGCTGTTTTAAGGCCAAAAGAGAAGCAAAAACCAGAAATCTGCTATTCAAGTCGTTGTACGGACTGTGGAAACGCCAAAACCACAAATCTGCTTTTGTACGGCCAGTAGAGAAGCCAAAACCACAAATCTGCTGTTTTACGGTTAGAAAAGAAGCCAAAACAAGAAATCTGCTATTCAAGTCGTTGTACGGATTGTGGAAAAGCCAAAACCACAAATCTGCTTTTGTACGGCCAGAATAGGAGCCAAAACCAGAAATCTGCTTTTCAAGTCGTTGTACGGTTTCTGGAGAAGCCAAAACCACAAATCTGCTTTTGTACGGCCAGTAGAGAAGCCAAAACCACAAATCTGCTGTATTACGGCGAATAGAGAAGCCAAAACTACAAATCTGCTATTCAAGTCGTTGTACGGCCAGAACAGAAGCACCATTAGCACAAATCTGCTAGTCAAGTCGTTGTACGGTTTGTGGAGAAGCCAAAACAACAAATCTGCTTTTTAAGTCCTTGTACGGCCAGAAAAGAAGCTAAAACTAGAAATCTGCTATTCAAGTCGTTGTACGGTTTGTGGAGAGAGCCAAAACCATAAATCTGTTTTTGTACGGCCAGAAAAGGAGCCAAAACCAGGAATCTGCTTTTCAAGTGTTTGTACGGTTTCTGGAGAAGCCAAAACCACAAATCTGCTTTTGTACGGCCAGTAGAGAAGCCAAAACACCAAAACTGCTGTATTACGGCGAAAAGAGAAGCCAAAACCACAAATCTGCTATTCAAGTCGTTGTACGGCTAGAACAGAAGCACCATTACCACAAATCTGCTAGTCAAGTCGTTGTACGGTTTGTTGAGAAGCCAAAACAGCAAATCTGCTTTTTAAGTCCTTGTACGGCCAGAAAGGGAAGCCAAAACTAGAAATCTGCTATTCAAGTCGTTGTACGGTTTGTGGAGAGAGCCAAAACCATAAATCTGCTGTGTTACGGCCAAAAGAGAAGCTAAAACCACAAATCTTCTTGTCAAGTCGTTGGACGGCCAGAAAAGAAGCCAAAACAAGAAATCTGCTATTCAAGTCGTTGTACGGATTGTGGAAAAGCCAAAACCACAAATCTGCTTTTGTACGGCCAGAAAAGGAGCCAAAACCAGAAATCTGCTTTTCAAGTCGTTGTACGGTTTCTGGAGAAGCCAAAACCACAAATCTGCTTTTGTACGTCTAGTAGAGAAGCCAAAACCACAAATCTGCTGTATTTGGCGAAAAGAGAAGCCAAAACCACAAATCTGCTATTCAAGTCGTTGTACGGCCAGAACAGAAGCACCATTACCACAAATATGCTAGTCAAGTCGTTGTACGGTTTGTTGAGAAGCCAAAACAACAAATCTGCTTTTTAAGTCCTTGTACGGCCAGAAAAAAAGCCAAAACTAGAAATCTGCTATTCAAGTCGTTGTACGGTTTATGGAGAGAGCCAAAACCATAAATCTGCTGTTTTACGGCCAGAAAAGAAGCCAAAACCAGAAATCTGCTATTCAAGTCGTTGTACCAAAAGCCAAAACCACAAATCTGCTTTTGTACGGCCAGAAAAGGAGCCAAAACCACAAATCTGCTGTTTTAAGGCCAAAAGAGAAGCAAAAACCAGAAATCTGCTATTCAAGTCGTTGTACGGACTGTGGAAACGCCAAAACCACAAATCTGCTTTTGTACGGCCAGTAGAGAAGCCAAAACCACAAATCTGCTGTTTTACGGTTAGAAAAGAAGCCAAAACAAGAAATCTGCTATTCAAGTCGTTGTACGGATTGTGGAAAAGCCAAAACCACAAATCTGCTTTTGTACGGCCAGAATAGGAGCCAAAACCAGAAATCTGCTTTTCAAGTCGTTGTACGGTTTCTGGAGAAGCCAAAACCACAAATCTGCTTTTGTACGGCCAGTAGAGAAGCCAAAACCACAAATCTGCTGTATTACGGCGAATAGAGAAGCCAAAACTACAAATCTGCTATTCAAGTCGTTGTACGGCCAGAACAGAAGCACCATTAGCACAAATCTGCTAGTCAAGTCGTTGTACGGTTTGTGGAGAAGCCAAAACAACAAATCTGCTTTTTAAGTCCTTGTACGGCCAGAAAAGAAGCCAAAACTAGAAATCTGTTATTCAAGTCGTCGTACGGTTTGTGGAGAGAGCCAAAACCATAAATCTGTTTTTGTACGGCCAGAAAAGGAGCCAAAACCAGAAATCTGCTTTTCAAGTCTTTGTACGGTTTCTGGAGAAGCCAAAACCACAAATCTGTTTTTGTACGGCCAGTAGAGAAGCCAAAACCACAAATCTGCTGTATTACGGCGAAAAGAGAAGCCAAAACCACAAATCTGCTATTCAAGTCGTTGTACGGCCAGAACAGAAGCACCATTATCACAAATCTGCTAGTCAAGTCGTTGTACGGTTTTGGAGAAGCCAAAACAACAAATCTGCTTTTTAAGTCCTTGTACGGCCAGAAAAAAAGCCAAAACTAGAAATCTGCTAATCAAGTCGTTGTACGGTTTATGGAGAGAGCCAAAACCATAAATCTGCTGTGTTACGGCCAAAAGAGAAGCTAAAACCACAAATCTTCTTTTCAAGTCGTTGTACGGCCAGAAAAGAAGCCAAAACAAGAAATCTGCTATTCAAGTCGTTATACGGATTGTGGAAAAGCCAAAACCTCAAATCTGCTTTTGTACGACCAGAAAAGGAGCCAAAACAATAAATCTGCTTTTCAAGTCGTTGTACGGTTTCTGGAGAAGCCAAAACCACAAATCTGCTTTTGTACGGCTAGTAGAGAAGCCAAAACCACAAATCTGCTGTATTACGGCGAAAAGAGAAGCCAAAACCACAAATCTGCTATTCAAGTCGTTGTACGGCCAGAACAGAAGCACCATTACCACAAATCTGCTAGTCAAGTCGTTGTACGGTTTGTGGAGAAGCCAAAACAACAAATCTGCTTTTTAAGTCCTTGTACGGCCAGAAAAGAAGCCAAAACTAGAAATCTGCTATTCAAGTCGTTGTACGGTTTGTGGAGAGAGCCAAAACCACAAATCTGCTGTGTTACGGCCAAAAGAGAAGCTGAAACCACAAATCTTCTTTTCAAGTCGTTGTACGGCTAGAAAAAAAGCCAAAACCAGAAATCTGCTGTTTTACGGCCAGAAAAGGAGCCAAAACCACAAATCTGCTGTTTTACGGCCAAAAGAGAAGCCAAAACCATAAATCTGCTGTGTTACGGCCAAAAGAGAAGCTAAAACCACAAATCTTCTTTTCAAGTCGTTGTACGGCCAGAAAAGAAGCCAAAACAAGAAATCGTGCTATTCAAGTCGTTGTACGGATTGTGGAAAAGCCAAAACCACAAATTTGCTTTTGTACGGCCAGAATAGGAGCCAAAACCAGAAATCTGCTTTTCAAGTCGTTGTACGGTTTCTGGAGAAGCCAAAACCACAAATCTGCTTTTGTACGGCCAGTAGAGAAGCCAAAACCACAAATCTGCTGTATTACGGCGAAAAGAGAAGCCAAAACCACAAATCTGCTATTCAAGTCGTTGTACGGCCAGAACAGAAGCACCATTACCACAAATCTGCTAGTCAAGTCGTCGTACGGTTTGTGGAGAAGCCAAAAAAACAAATCTGCTTTTTAAGTCCTTGTACGGCCAGAAAAGAAGCCAAAACTAGAAATCTGCTATTCAAGTCGTTGTACTGTTTGTGGAGAGAGCCAAAACCATAAATCTGCTGTTTTATGGCCAGAAAAGAAGCCAAAACAAGAAATCTGCTATTCAAGTCGTTGTACGGTTTGTTGAGAGAGCCAAAACCATAAATCTGCTGTGTTACGGCCAAAAGAGAAGCTAAAACCACAAATCTTCTTGTCAAGTCGTTGTACGGCCAGAAAAGAAGCCAAACCAAGAAATCTGCTATTCAAGTCGTTGTACGGATTGTGGAAAAGCCAAAACCACAAATCTGCTTTTGTACGGCCAGAAAAGGAGCCAAAACAAGAAATCTGCTTTTCAAGTCGTTTAACGGTTTCTGGAGAAGCCAAAACCACAAATCTGCTTTTGTACGGCTAGTAGAGAAGCCAAAACCACAAATCTGCTGTATTACGGCGAAAAGAGAACCCAAAACCACAAATCTGCTATTCAAGTCGTTGTACGGCCAGAACAGAAGCACCATTACCACAAATCTGCTAGTCAAGTCTTTGTACGGTTTGTGGAGAAGCCAAAACAACAAATCTGCTTTTTAAGTCCTTGTACGGCCAGAAAAGAAGCCAAAACTAGAAATCTGCTATTCAAGTCGTTGTACGATTTGTGGAGAGAGCCAAAACCACAAATCTGCTGTGTTACGGCCAAAAGAGAAGCTGAAACCACAAATCTTCTTTTCAAGTCGTTGTACGGCCAAAAAAAAAGCCAAAACCAGAAATCTGCTGTTTTACGGCCAGAAAAGGAGCCAAAACAAGAAATCTGCTATTCAAGTCGTTGTACGAACTGTGGAAACGCCAAAACCACAAATCTGCTTTTGTACGGCCAGTAGAGAAGCCAAAACCACAAATCTGCTGTTTTACGGTTAGAAAAGAAGCCAAAACAAGAAATCTGCTATTCAAGTCGTTGTACGGATTGTGGAAAAGCCAAAACCACAAATCTGCTTTTGTACGGCCAGAATAGGAGCCAAAACCAGAAATCTGCTTTTCAAGTCGTTGTACGGTTTCTGGAGAAGCCAAAACCACAAATCTGTTTTTGTACGGCCATTAGAGAAGCCAAAACCACAAATATGCTGTATTACGGCGAAAAGAGAAGCCAAAACCACAAATCTGCTATTCAAGTCGTTGTACGGCCAGAACAGAAGCACCATTACCACAAATCTGCTAATCAAGTCGTTGTACGGTTTGTGGAGAAGCCAAAGCAACAAATCTGCTTTTTAAGTCCTTGTACGGCCAGAAAAGAAGCTAAAACTAGAAATCTGCTATTCAAGTCGTTGTACGGTTTGTGGAGAGAGCCAAAACCATAAATCTGTTTTTGTACGGCCAGAAAAGGAGCCAAAACCAGGAATCTGCTTTTCAAGTGTTTGTACGGTTTCTGGAGAAGCCAAAACCACAAATCTGCTTTTGTACGGCCAGTAGAGAAGCCAAAACACCAAAACTGCTGTATTACGGCGAAAAGAGAAGCCAAAACCACAAATCTGCTATTCAAGTCGTTGTACGGCCAGAACAGAAGCACCATTACCACAAATCTGCTAGTCAAGTCGTTGTACGGTTTGTTGAGAAGCCAAAACAGCAAATCTGCTTTTTAAGTCCTTGTACGGCCAGAAAGGGAAGCCAAAACTAGAAATCTGCTATTCAAGTCGTTGTACGGTTTGTGGAGAGAGCCAAAACCATAAATCTGCTGTGTTACGGCCAAAAGAGAAGCTAAAACCACAAATCTTCTTGTCAAGTCGTTGGACGGCCAGAAAAGAAGCCAAAACAAGAAATCTGCTATTCAAGTCGTTGTACGGATTGTGGAAAAGCCAAAACCACAAATCTGCTTTTGTACGGCCAGAAAAGGAGCCAAAACCAGAAATCTGCTTTTCAAGTCGTTGTACGGTTTCTGGAGAAGCCAAAACCACAAATCTGCTTTTGTACGTCTAGTAGAGAAGCCAAAACCACAAATCTGCTGTATTTGGCGAAAAGAGAAGCCAAAACCACAAATCTGCTATTCAAGTCGTTGTACGGCCAGAACAGAAGCACCATTACCACAAATATGCTAGTCAAGTCGTTGTACGGTTTGTTGAGAAGCCAAAACAACAAATCTGCTTTTTAAGTCCTTGTACGGCCAGAAAAAAAGCCAAAACTAGAAATCTGCTATTCAAGTCGTTGTACGGTTTATGGAGAGAGCCAAAACCATAAATCTGCTGTTTTACGGCCAGAAAAGAAGACAAAACCAGAAATCTGCTATTCAAGTCGTTGTACCAAAAGCCAAAACCACAAATCTGCTTTTGTACGGCCAGAAAAGGAGCCAAAACCACAAATCTGCTGTTTTAAGGCCAAAAGAGAAGCAAAAACCAGAAATCTGCTATTCAAGTCGTTGTACGGACTGTGGAAACGCCAAAACCACAAATCTGCTTTTGTACGGCCAGTAGAGAAGCCAAAACCACAAATCTGCTGTTTTACGGTTAGAAAAGAAGCCAAAACAAGAAAACTGCTATTCAAGTCGTTGTACGGATTGTGGAAAAGCCAAAACCACAAATCTGCTTTTGTACGGCCAGAATAGGAGCCAAAACCAGAAATCTGCTTTTCAAGTCGTTGTACGGTTTCTGGAGAAGCCAAAACCACAAATCTGCTTTTGTACGGCCAGTAGAGAAGCCAAAACCACAAATCTGCTGTATTACGGCGAATAGAGAAGCCAAAACTACAAATCTGCTATTCAAGTCGTTGTACGGCCAGAACAGAAGCACCATTAGCACAAATCTGCTAGTCAAGTCGTTGTACGGTTTGTGGAGAAGCCAAAACAACAAATCTGCTTTTTAAGTCCTTGTACGGCCAGAAAAGAAGCCAAAACTAGAAATCTGTTATTCAAGTCGTCGTACGGTTTGTGGAGAGAGCCAAAACCATAAATCTGTTTTTGTACGGCCAGAAAAGGAGCCAAAACCAGAAATCTGCTTTTCAAGTCTTTGTACGGTTTCTGGAGAAGCCAAAACCACAAATCTGTTTTTGTACGGCCAGTAGAGAAGCCAAAACCACAAATCTGCTGTATTACGGCGAAAAGAGAAGCCAAAACCACAAATCTGCTATTCAAGTCGTTGTACGGCCAGAACAGAAGCACCATTATCACAAATCTGCTAGTCAAGTCGTTGTACGGTTTGTGGAGAAGCCAAAACAACAAATCTGCTTTTTAAGTCCTTGTACGGCCAGAAAAGAAGCCAAAACTAGAAATCTGCTATTCAAGTCGTTGTACGGTTTGTGGAGAGAGCCAAAACCATAAATCTGTTTTTGTACGGCCAGAAAAGGAGCCAAAACCAGAAATCTGCTTTTCAAGTCTTTGTACGGTTTCTGGAGAAGCCAAAACCACAAATCTGTTTTTGTACGGCCAGTAGAGAAGCCAAAACCACAAATCTGCTGTATTACGGCGAAAAGAGAAGCCAAAACCACAAATCTGCTATTCAAGTCGTTGTACGGCCAGAACAGAAGCACCATTACCACAAATCTGCTAGTCAAGTCGTTGTACGGTTTGTTGAGAAGCCAAAACAACAAATCTGCTTTTTCAGTCCTTGTACGGCCAGAAAAGAAGCCAAAACTAGAAATCTGCTATTCAAGTCGTTGTACGGTTTGTGGAGAGAGCCAAAACCGTAAATCTGCTGTGTTACGGCCAAAAGAGAAGCTAAAACCACAAATCTTCTTGTCAAGTCGTTGGACGGCCAGAAAAGAAGCCAAAACAATAAATCTGCTATTCAAGTCGTTGTACCAAAAGCCAAAACCACAAATCTGCTTTTGTACGGCCAGAAAAGGAGCCAAAACCACAAATCTGCTGTTTTAAGGCCAAAAGAGAAGCAAAAACCAGAAATCTGCTATTCAAGTCGTTGTACGGACTGTGGAAACGCCAAAACCATAAATCTGCTTTTGTACGGCCAGTAGAGAAGCCAAAACCACAAATCTGCTGTTTTACGGTTAGAAAAGAAGCCAAAACAAGAAATCTGCTATTCAAGTCGTTGTACGGATTGTGGAAAAGCCAAAACCACAAATCTGCTTTTGTACGGCCAGAATAGGAGCCAAAACCAGAAATCTGCTATTCAAGTCGTTGTACGGTTTCTGGAGAAGCCAAAACCACAAATCTGCTTTTGTACGTCTAGTAGAGAAGCCAAAACCACAAATCTGCTGTATTTGGCGAAAAGAGAAGCCAAAACCACAAATCTGCTATTCAAGTCGTTGTACGGCCAGAACAGAAGCACCATTACCACAAATATGCTAGTCAAGTCGTTGTACGGTTTGTTGAGAAGCCAAAACAACAAATCTGCTTTTTAAGTCCTTGTACGGCCAGAAAAAAAGCCAAAACTAGAAATCTGCTATTCAAGTCGTTGTACGGTTTATGGAGAGAGCCAAAACCATAAATCTGCTGTTTTACGGCCAGAAAAGAAGACAAAACCAGAAATCTGCTATTCAAGTCGTTGTACCAAAAGCCAAAACCACAAATCTGCTTTTGTACGGCCAGAAAAGGAGCCAAAACCACAAATCTGCTGTTTTAAGGCCAAAAGAGAAGCAAAAACCAGAAATCTGCTATTCAAGTCGTTGTACGGACTGTGGAAACGCCAAAACCACAAATCTGCTTTTGTACGGCCAGTAGAGAAGCCAAAACCACAAATCTGCTGTTTTACGGTTAGAAAAGAAGCCAAAACAAGAAAACTGCTATTCAAGTCGTTGTACGGATTGTGGAAAAGCCAAAACCACAAATCTGCTTTTGTACGGCCAGAATAGGAGCCAAAACCAGAAATCTGCTTTTCAAGTCGTTGTACGGTTTCTGGAGAAGCCAAAACCACAAATCTGCTTTTGTACGGCCAGTAGAGAAGCCAAAACCACAAATCTGCTGTATTACGGCGAATAGAGAAGCCAAAACTACAAATCTGCTATTCAAGTCGTTGTACGGCCAGAACAGAAGCACCATTAGCACAAATCTGCTAGTCAAGTCGTTGTACGGTTTGTGGAGAAGCCAAAACAACAAATCTGCTTTTTAAGTCCTTGTACGGCCAGAAAAGAAGCCAAAACTAGAAATCTGTTATTCAAGTCGTCGTACGGTTTGTGGAGAGAGCCAAAACCATAAATCTGTTTTTGTACGGCCAGAAAAGGAGCCAAAACCAGAAATCTGCTTTTCAAGTCTTTGTACGGTTTCTGGAGAAGCCAAAACCACAAATCTGTTTTTGTACGGCCAGTAGAGAAGCCAAAACCACAAATCTGCTGTATTACGGCGAAAAGAGAAGCCAAAACCACAAATCTGCTATTCAAGTCGTTGTACGGCCAGAACAGAAGCACCATTATCACAAATCTGCTAGTCAAGTCGTTGTACGGTTTGTGGAGAAGCCAAAACAACAAATCTGCTTTTTAAGTCCTTGTACGGCCAGAAAAGAAGCCAAAACTAGAAATCTGCTATTCAAGTCGTTGTACGGTTTGTGGAGAGAGCCAAAACCATAAATCTGTTTTTGTACGGCCAGAAAAGGAGCCAAAACCAGAAATCTGCTTTTCAAGTCTTTGTACGGTTTCTGGAGAAGCCAAAACCACAAATCTGTTTTTGTACGGCCAGTAGAGAAGCCAAAACCACAAATCTGCTGTATTACGGCGAAAAGAGAAGCCAAAACCACAAATCTGCTATTCAAGTCGTTGTACGGCCAGAACAGAAGCACCATTACCACAAATCTGCTAGTCAAGTCGTTGTACGGTTTGTTGAGAAGCCAAAACAACAAATCTGCTTTTTCAGTCCTTGTACGGCCAGAAAAGAAGCCAAAACTAGAAATCTGCTATTCAAGTCGTTGTACGGTTTGTGGAGAGAGCCAAAACCATAAATCTGCTGTGTTACGGCCAAAAGAGAAGCTAAAACCACAAATCTTCTTGTCAAGTCGTTGGACGGCCAGAAAAGAAGCCAAAACAATAAATCTGCTATTCAAGTCGTTGTACCAAAAGCCAAAACCACAAATCTGCTTTTGTACGGCCAGAAAAGGAGCCAAAACCACAAATCTGCTGTTTTAAGGCCAAAAGAGAAGCAAAAACCAGAAATCTGCTATTCAAGTCGTTGTACGGACTGTGGAAACGCCAAAACCATAAATCTGCTTTTGTACGGCCAGTAGAGAAGCCAAAACCACAAATCTGCTGTTTTACGGTTAGAAAAGAAGCCAAAACAAGAAATCTGCTATTCAAGTCGTTGTACGGATTGTGGAAAAGCCAAAACCACAAATCTGCTTTTGTACGGCCAGAATAGGAGCCAAAACCAGAAATCTGCTATTCAAGTCGTTGTACGGTTTCTGGAGAAGCCAAAACCACAAATCTGCTTTTGTACGGCCAGTAGAGAAGCCAAAACCACAAATCTGCTGTATTACGGCGAAAAGAGAAGCCAAAACCACAAATCTGCTATTCAAGTCGTTGTACGGCCAGAACAGAAGCACCATTACCACAAATCTGCTAGTCAAGTCGTTGTACGGTTTGTTGAGAAGCCAAAACAACAAATCTGCTTTTTAAGTCCTTGTACGGCCAGAAAAAAAGCCAAAACTAGAAATCTGCTATTCAAGTCGTTGTACGGTTTATGGAGAGAGCCAAAACCATAAATCTGCTGTTTTACGGCCAGAAAAGAAGCCAAAACCAGAAATCTGCTATTCAAGTCGTTGTACCAAAAGCCAAAACCACAAATCTGCTTTTGTACGGCCAGAAAAGGAGCCAAAACCACAAATCTGCTGTTTTAAGGCCAAAAGAGAAGCAAAAACCAGAAATCTGCTATTCAAGTCGTTGTACGGACTGTGGAAACGCCAAAACCACAAATCTGCTTTTGTACGGCCAGTAGAGAAGCCAAAACCACAAATCTGCTGTTTTACGGTTAGAAAAGAAGCCAAAACAAGAAATCTGCTATTCAAGTCGTTGTACGGATTGTGGAAAAGCCAAAACCACAAATCTGCTTTTGTACGGCCAGAATAGGAGCCAAAACCAGAAATCTGCTTTTCAAGTCGTTGTACGGTTTCTGGAGAAGCCAAAACCACAAATCTGCTTTTGTACGGCCAGTAGAGAAGCCAAAACCACAAATCTGCTGTATTACGGCGAATAGAGAAGCCAAAACCACAAATCTGCTATTCAAGTCGTTGTACGGCCAGAACAGAAGCACCATTAGCACAAATCTGCTAGTCAAGTCGTTGTACGGTTTGTGGAGAAGCCAAAACAACAAATCTGCTTTTTAAGTCCTTGTACGGCCAGAAAAGAAGCCAAAACTAGAAATCTGCTATTCAAGTCGTCGTACGGTTTGTGGAGAGAGCCAAAACCATAAATCTGTTTTTGTACGGCCAGAAAAGGAGCCAAAACCAGAAATCTGCTTTTCAAGTCTTTGTACGGTTTCTGGAGAAGCCAAAACCACAAATCTGCTTTTGTACGGCCAGTAGAGAAGCCAAAACCACAAATCTGCTGTATTACGGCGAAAAGAGAAGCCAAAACCACAAATCTGCTATTCAAGTCGTTGTACGGCCAGAACAGAAGCACCATTATCACAAATCTGCTAGTCAAGTCGTTGTACGGTTTGTGGAGAAGCCAAAACAACAAATCTGCTTTTTAAGTCCTTGTACGGCCAGAAAAGAAGCCAAAACTAGAAATCTGCTATTCAAGTCGTTGTACGGTTTGTGGAGAGAGCCAAAACCATAAATCTGTTTTTGTACGGCCAGAAAAGGAGCCAAAACCAGAAATCTGCTTTTCAAGTCTTTGTACGGTTTCTGGAGAAGCCAAAACCACAAATCTGTTTTTGTACGGCCAGTAGAGAAGCCAAAACCACAAATCTGCTGTATTACGGCGAAAAGAGAAGCCAAAACCACAAATCTGCTATTCAAGTCGTTGTACGGCCAGAACAGAAGCACCATTACCACAAATCTGCTAGTCAAGTCGTTGTACGGTTTGTTGAGAAGCCAAAACAACAAATCTGCTTTTTCAGTCCTTGTACGGCCAGAAAAGAAGCCAAAACTAGAAATCTGCTATTCAAGTCGTTGTACGGTTTGTGGAGAGAGCCAAAACCATAAATCTGCTGTGTTACGGCCAAAAGAGAAGCTAAAACCACAAATCTTCTTGTCAAGTCGTTGGACGGCCAGAAAAGAAGCCAAAACAATAAATCTGCTATTCAAGTCGTTGTACCAAAAGCCAAAACCACAAATCTGCTTTTGTACGGCCAGAAAAGGAGCCAAAACCACAAATCTGCTGTTTTAAGGCCAAAAGAGAAGCAAAAACCAGAAATCTGCTATTCAAGTCGTTGTACGGACTGTGGAAACGCCAAAACCACAAATCTGCTTTTGTACGGCCAGTAGAGAAGCCAAAACCACAAATCTGCTGTTTTACGGTTAGAAAAGAAGCCAAAACAAGAAATCTGCTATTCAAGTCGTTGTACGGATTGTGGAAAAGCCAAAACCACAAATCTGCTTTTGTACGGCCAGAATAGGAGCCAAAACCAGAAATCTGCTATTCAAGTCGTTGTACGGTTTCTGGAGAAGCCAAAACCACAAATCTGCTTTTGTACGGCCAGTAGAGAAGCCAAAACCACAAATCTGCTGTATTACGGCGAAAAGAGAAGCCAAAACCACAAATCTGCTATTCAAGTCGTTGTACGGCCAGAACAGAAGCACCATTACCACAAATCTGCTAGTCAAGTCGTTGTACGGTTTGTTGAGAAGCCAAAACAACAAATCTGCTTTTTCAGTCCTTGTACGGCCAGAAAAGAAGTCAAAACTAGAAATCTGCTATTCAAGTCGTTGTACGGTTTGTGGAGAGAGCCAAAACCATAAATCTGCTGTGTTACGGCCAAAAGAGAAGCTAAAACCACAAATCTTCTTGTCAAGTCGTTGGACGGCCAGAAAAGAAGCCAAAACAATAAATCTGCTATTCAAGTCGTTGTACCAAAAGCCAAAACCACAAATCTGCTTTTGTACGGCCAGAAAAGGAGCCAAAACCACAAATCTGCTATTTTAAGGCCAAAAGAGAAGCAAAAACCCGAAATCTGCTATTCAAGTCGTTGTACGGACTGTGGAAACGCCAAAACCACAAATCTGCTTTTGTACGGCCAGTAGAGAAGCCAAAACCACAAATCTGCTGTTTTACGGTTAGAAAAGAAGCCAAAACAAGAAATCTGCTATTCAAGTCGTTGTACGGATTGTGGAAAAGCCAAAACCACAAATCTGCTTTTGTACGGCCAGAATAGGAGCCAAAACCAGAAATCTGCTATTCAAGTCGTTGTACGGTTTCTGGAGAAGCCAAAACCACAAATCTGCTTTTGTACGGCCAGTAGAGAAGCCAAAACCACAAATCTGCTGTATTACGGCGAAAAGAGAAGCCAAAACCACAAATCTGCTATTCAAGTCGTTGTACGGCCAGAACAGAAGCACCATTAGCACAAATCGGCTAGTCAAGTCGTTGGACGGTTTGTGGAGAAGCCAAAACAACAAATCTGCTTTTTAAATCATTGTACGGCCAGAAAAGAAGCCAAAACTAGAAATCTGCTATTCAAGTCGTCGTACGGTTTGTGGAGAGAGCCAAAACCATAAATCTGTTTTTGTACGGCCAGAAAAGGAGCCAAAACCAGAAATCTGCTTTTCAAGTCTTTGTACGGTTTCTGGAGAAGCCAAAACCACAAATCTGTTTTTGTACGGCCAGTAGAGAAGCCAAAACCACAAATCTGCTGTATTACGGCGAAAAGAGAAGCCAAAACCACAAATCTGCTATTCAAGTCGTTGTACGGCCAGAACAGAAGCACCATTATCACAAATCTGCTTGTCAAGTCGTTGTACGGTTTGTGGAGAAGCCAAAACAACAAATCTGCTTTTTAAGTCCTTGTACGGCCAGAAAAGAAGCCAAAACTAGAAATCTGCTATTCAAGTCATTGTACGGTTTGTGGAGAGAGCCAAAACCATAAATCTGTTTTTGTACGGCCAGAAAAGGAGCCAAAACCAGAAATCTGCTTTTCAAGTCTTTGTACGGTTTCTGGAGAAGCCAAAACCACAAATCTGTTTTTGTACGGCCAGTAGAGAAGCCAAAACCACAAATCTGCTGTATTACGGCGAAAAGAGAAGCCAAAACCACAAATCTGCTATTCAAGTCGTTGTACGGCCAGAACAGAAGCACCATTACCACAAATCTGCTAGTCAAGTCGTTGTACGGTTTGTTGAGAAGCCAAAACAACAAATCTGCTTTTTCAGTCCTTGTACGGCCAGAAAAGAAGCCAAAACTAGAAATCTGCTATTCAAGTCGTTGTACGGTTTGTGGAGAGAGCCAAAACCATAAATCTGCTGTGTTACGGCCAAAAGAGAAGCTAAAACCACAAATCTTCTTGTCAAGTCGTTGGACGGCCAGAAAAGAAGCCAAAACAATAAATCTGCTATTCAAGTCGTTGTACCAAAAGCCAAAACCACAAATCTGCTTTTGTACGGCCAGAAAAGGAGCCAAAACCACAAATCTGCTGTTTTAAGGCCAAAAGAGAAGCAAAAACCAGAAATCTGCTATTCAAGTCGTTGTACGGACTGTGGAAACGCCAAAACCATAAATCTGCTTTTGTACGGCCAGTAGAGAAGCCAAAACCACAAATCTGCTGTTTTACGGTTATAAAAGAAGCCAAAACAAGAAATCTGCTATTCAAGTCGTTGTACGGATTGTGGAAAAGCCAAAACCACAAATCTGCTTTTGTACGGCCAGAATAGGAGCCAAAACCAGAAATCTGCTATTCAAGTCGTTGTACGGTTTCTGGAAAAGCCAAAACCACAAATCTGCTTTTGTACGGCCAGTAGAGAAGCCAAAACCACAAATCTGCTGTATTACGGCGAAAAGAGAAGCCAAAACCACAAATCTGCTATTCAAGTCGTTGTACGGCCAGAACAGAAGCACCATTACCACAAATCTGCTAGTCAAGTCGTTGTACGGTTTGTGGAGAAGCCAAAACAACAAATCTGCTTTTTAAGTCCTTGTACGGCCAGAAAAGAAGCCAAAACTAGAAATCTGCTATTCAAGTCGTTGTACGGTTTATGGAGAGAGCCAAAACCATAAATCTGTTTTTGTACGGCCAGAAAAGGAGCCAAAACCAGAAATCTGCTTTTCAAGTCTTTGTACGGTTTCTGGAGAAGCCAAAACCACAAATCTGTTTTTGTACGGCCAGTAGAGAAGCCAAAACCACAAATCTGCTGTATTACGGCGAAAAGAGAAGCCAAAACCACAAATCTGCTATTCAAGTCGTTGTACGGCCAGAACAGAAGCACCATTACCACAAATCTGCTAGTCAAGTCGTTGTACGGTTTGTTGAGAAGCCAAAACAACAAATCTGCTTTTTCAGTCCTTGTACGGCCAGAAAAGAAGCCAAAACTAGAAATCTGCTATTCAAGTCGTTGTACGGTTTGTGGAGAGAGCCAAAACCATAAATCTGCTGTGTTACGGCCAAAAGAGAAGCTAAAACCACAAATCTTCTTGTCAAGTCGTTGGTCGGCCAGAAAAGAAGCCAAAACAATAAATCTGCTATTCAAGTCGTTGTACCAAAAGCCAAAACCACAAATCTGCTTTTGTACGGCCAGAAAAGGAGCCAAAACCACAAATCTGCTGTTTTAAGGCCAAAAGAGAAGCAAAAACCAGAAATCTGCTATTCAAGTCGTTGTACGGTTTGTGGAGAGAGCCAAAACCATAAATCTGTTTTTGTACGGCCAGAAAAGGAGCCAAAACCAGAAATCTGCTTTTCAAGTCTTTGTACGGTTTCTGGAGAAGCCAAAACCACAAATCTGCTTTTGTACGGCCAGTAGAGAAGCCAAAACCACAAATCTGCTGTATTACGGCGAAAAGAGAAGCCAAAAAGACAAATCTGCTATTCAAGTCGTTGTACGGCCAGAACAGAAGCACCATTACCACAAATCTGCTAGTCAAGTCGTTGTACGGTTTGTTGAGAAGCCAAAACAACAAATCTGCTTTTTAAGTCCTTGTACGGCCAGAAAAGAAGCCAAAACTAGAAATCTGCTATTCAAGTCGTTGTACGGTTTGTGGAGAGAGCCAAAACCATAAATCTGCTGTGTTACAACCAAAAGAGAATTTGAAACCACAAATCTTCTTGTCAAGTCGTTGGACGGCCAGAAAAGAAGCCAAAACAAGAAATCTGCTATTCAAGTCGTTGTACGGATTGTGGAAAAGCCAAAACCACAAATCTGCTTTTGTACGGCCAGAAAAGGAGCCAAAACCAGAAATCTGCTATTCAAGTCGTTGTACGGTTTCTGGAAAAGCCAAAACCACAAATCTGCTTTTGTACGGCCAGTAGAGAAGCCAAAACCACAAATCTGCTGTATTACGGCGAAAAGAGAAGCCAAAACCACAAATCTGCTATTCAAGTCGTTGTACGGCCAGAACAGAAGCACCATTACCACAAATCTGCTAGTCAAGTCGTTGTACGGTTTGTTGAGAAGCCAAAACAACAAATCTGCTTTTTAAGTCCTTGTACGGCCAGAAAAAAAGCCAAAACTAGAAATCTGCTATTCAAGTCGTTGTACGGTTTATGGAGAGAGCCAAAACCATAAATCTGTTTTTGTACGGCCAGAAAAGGAGCCAAAACCAGAAATCTGCTTTTCAAGTCTTTGTACGGTTTCTGGAGAAGCCAAAACCACAAATCTGTTTTTGTACGGCCAGTAGAGAAGCCAAAACCACAAATCTGCTGTATTACGGCGAAAAGATAAGCCAAAACCACAAATCTGCTATTCAAGTCGTTGTACGGCCAGAACAGAAGCACCATTACCACAAATCTGCTAGTCAAGTCGTTGTACGGTTTGTGGAGAAGCCAAAACAACAAATCTGCTTTTTAAGTCCTTGTACGGCCAGAAAAGAAGCCAAAACTAGTAATCTGCTATTCAAGTCGTTGTACGGTTTATGGAGAGAGCCAAAACCATAAATCTGTTTTTGTACGGCCAGAAAAGGAGCCAAAACCAGAAATCTGCTTTTCAAGTCTTTGTACGGTTTCTGGAGAAGCCAAAACCACAAATCTGTTTTTGTACGGCCAGTAGAGAAGCCAAAACCACAAATCTGCTGTATTACGGCGAAAAGATAAGCCAAAACCACAAATCTGCTATTCAAGTCGTTGTACGACCAGAACAGAAGCACCATTACCACAAATCTGCTAGTCAAGTCGTTGTACGGTTTGTGGAGAAGCCAAAACAACAAATCTGCTTTTTAAGTCCTTGTACGGCCAGAAAAGAAGCCAAAACTAGAAATCTGCTATTCAAGTCGTTGTACGGTTTGTGGAGAGAGCCAAAACCACAAATCTGCTTTTGTACGGCCAGTAGAGAAGCCAAAACCACAAATCTGCTGTATTACGGCGAAAAGAGAAGCCAAAACCACAAATCTGCTATTCAAGTCGTTGTACGGCCAGAACAGAAGCACCATTACCACAAATCTGCTAGTCAAGTCGTTGTACGGTTTGTTGAGAAGCCAAAACAACAAATCTGCTTTTTCAGTCCTTGTACGGCCAGAAAAGAAGCCAAAACTAGAAATCTGCTATTCAAGTCGTTGTACGGTTTGTGGAGAGAGCCAAAACCATAAATCTGCTGTGTTACGGCCAAAAGAGAAGCTAAAACCACAAATCTTCTTGTCAAGTCGTTGGTCGGCCAGAAAAGAAGCCAAAACAATAAATCTGCTATTCAAGTCGTTGTACCAAAAGCCAAAACCACAAATCTGCTTTTGTACGGCCAGAAAAGGAGCCAAAACCACAAATCTGCTGTTTTAAGGCCAAAAGAGAAGCAAAAACCAGAAATCTGCTATTCAAGTCGTTGTACGGTTTGTGGAGAGAGCCAAAACCATAAATCTGTTTTTGTACGGCCAGAAAAGGAGCCAAAACCAGAAATCTGCTTTTCAAGTCTTTGTACGGTTTCTGGAGAAGCCAAAACCACAAATCTGCTTTTGTACGGCCAGTAGAGAAGCCAAAACCACAAATCTGCTGTATTACGGCGAAAAGAGAAGCCAAAAAGACAAATCTGCTATTCAAGTCGTTGTACGGCCAGAACAGAAGCACCATTACCATAAATCTGCTAGTCAAGTCGTTGTACGGTTTGTTGAGAAGCCAAAACAACAAATCTGCTTTTTAAGTCCTTGTACGGCCAGAAAAGAAGCCAAAACTAGAAATCTGCTATTCAAGTCGTTGTACGGTTTGTGGAGAGAGCCAAAACCATAAATCTGCTGTGTTACAACCAAAAGAGAATTTGAAACCACAAATCTTCTTGTCAAGTCGTTGGACGGCCAGAAAAGAAGCCAAAACAAGAAATCTGCTATTCAAGTCGTTGTACGGATTGTGGAAAAGCCAAAACCACAAATCTGCTTTTGTACGGCCAGAAAAGGAGCCAAAACCAGAAATCTGCTTTTCAAGTCGTTGTACGGTTTCTGGAGAAGCCAAAACCACAAATCTGCTTTTGTACGGCTAGTAGAGAAGCCAAAACCACAAATCTGCTGTATTTGTCGAAAAGAGAAGCCAAAACCATAAATATTCTATTCAAGTCGTTGTACGGCCAGAACAGAAGCACCATTACCACAAATCTGCTAGTCAAGTCGTTGTACGGTTTGTTGAGAAGCCAAAACAACAAATCTGCTTTTTAAGTCCTTGTACGGCCAGAAAAAAAGCCAAAACTAGAAATCTGCTAATCAAGTCGTTGTACGGTTTATGGAGAGAGCCAAAACCATAAATCTGCTGTGTTACGGCCAAAAGAGAAGCTAAAACCACAAATCTTCTTTTCAAGTCGTTGTACGGCCAGAAAAGAAGCCAAAACAAGAAATCTGCTATTCAAGTCGTTATACGGATTGTGGAGAAGCCAAAACCACAAATCTGCTGTATTACGGCGAAAAGAGAAGCCAAAACTACAAATCTGCTATTCAAGTCGTTGTACGGCCAGAACAGAAGCACCATTACCACAAATCTGCTAGTCAAGTCGTTGTACGGTTTGTGGAGAAGCCAAAACAACAAATCTGCTTTTTAAGTCCTTGTACGGCCAGAAAAGAAGCCAAAACTAGAAATCTGCTATTCAAGTCGTTGTACGGTTTGTGGAGAGAGCCAAAACCACAAATCTGCTGTGTTACGGCCAAAAGAGAAGCTGAAACCACAAATCTTTATTTCAAGTCGTTGTACGGCTAGAAAAAAAGCCAAAACCAGAAATCTGCTGTTTTACGGCCAAAAGAGAAGCCAAAACCATAAATCTGCTGTGTTACGGCCAAAAGAGAAGCTAAAACCACAAATCTTCTTTTCAAGTCGTTGTACGGCCAGAAAAGAAGCCAAAACAAGAAATCTGCTATTCAAGTCGTTGTACGGATTGTGGAAAAGCCAAAACCACAAATTTGCTTTTGTACGGCCAGAATAGGAGCCAAAACCAGAAATCTGCTTTTCAAGTCGTTGTACGGTTTCTGGAGAAGCCAAAACCACAAATCTGCTTTTGTACGGCCAGTAGAGAAGCCAAAACCACAAATCTGCTGTATTACGGCGAAAAGAGAAGCCAAAACCACAAATCTGCTATTCAAGTCGTTGTACGGCCAGAACAGAAGCACCATTACCACAAATCTGCTAGTCAAGTCGTCGTACGGTTTGTGGAGAGAGCCAAAACCATAAATCTGCTGTTTTATGGCCAGAAAAGAAGCCAAAACAAGAAATCTGCTATTCAAGTCGTTGTACGGTTTGTTGAGAGAGCCAAAACCATAAATCTGCTGTGTTACGGCCAAAAGAGAAGCTAAAACCACAAATCTTCTTGTCAAGTCGTTGTACGGCCAGAAAAGAAGCCAAACCAAGAAATCTGCTATTCAAGTCGTTGTACGGATTGTGGAAAAGCCAAAACCACAAATCTGCTTTTGTACGGCCAGAAAAGGAGCCAAAACAAGAAATCTGCTTTTCAAGTCGTTTAACGGTTTCTGGAGAAGCCAAAACCACAAATCTGCTTTTGTACGGCTAGTAGAGAAGCCAAAACCACAAATCTGCTGTATTACGGCGAAAAGAGAACCCAAAACCACAAATCTGCTATTCAAGTCGTTGTACGGCCAGAACAGAAGCACCATTACCACAAATCTGCTAGTCAATTCTTTGTACGGTTTGTGGAGAAGCCAAAACAACAAATCTGCTTTTTAAGTCCTTGTACGGCCAGAAAAGAAGCCAAAACTAGAAATCTGCTATTCAAGTCGTTGTACGATTTGTGGAGAGAGCCAAAACCACAAATCTGCTGTGTTACGGCCAAAAGAGAAGCTGAAACCATAAATCTTCTTTTCAAGTCGTTGTACGGCCAGAAAAAAAGCCAAAACCAGAAATCTGCTGTTTTACGGCCAGAAAAGGAGCCAAAACAAGAAATCTGCTATTCAAGTCGTTGTACGGACTGTGGAAACGCCAAAACCACAAATCTGCTTTTGTACGGCCAGTAGAGAAGCCAAAACCACAAATCTGCTGTTTTACGGTTAGAAAAGAAGCCAAAACAAGAAATCTGCTATTCAAGTCGTTGTACGGATTGTGGAAAAGCCAAAACCACAAATCTGCTTTTGTACGGCCAGAATAGGAGCCAAAACCAGAAATCTGCTTTTCAAGTCGTTGTACGGTTTCTGGAGAAGCCAAAACCACAAATCTGTTTTTGTACGGCCATTAGAGAAGCCAAAACCACAAATATGCTGTATTACGGCGAAAAGAGAAGCCAAAACCACAAATCTGCTATTCAAGTCGTTGTACGGCCAGAACAGAAGCACCATTACCACAAATCTGCTAATCAAGTCGTTGTACGGTTTATGGAGAGAGCCAAAACCATAAATCTGCTGTGTTACGGCCAAAAGAGAAGCTAAAACCACAAATCTTCTTTTCAAGTCGTTGTACGGCCAGAAAAGAAGCCAAAACAAGAAATCTGCTATTCAAGCCGTTATACGGATTGTGGAGAAGCCAAAACCACAAATCTGCTGTATTACGGCGAAAAGAGAAGCCAAAACTACAAATCTGCTATTCAAGTCGTTGTACGGCCAGAACAGAAGCACCATTACCACAAATCTGCTAGTCAAGTCGTTGTACGGTTTGTGGAGAAGCCAAAACAACAAATCTGCTTTTTAAGTCCTTGTACGGCCAGAAAAGAAGCCAAAACTAGAAATCTGCTATTCAAGTCGTTGTACGGTTTGTGGAGAGAGCCAAAACCACAAATCTGCTGTGTTACGGCCAAAAGAGAAGCTGAAACCACAAATCTTCTTTTCAAGTCGTTGTACGGCTAGAAAAAAAGCCAAAACCAGAAATCTGCTGTTTTACGGCCAGAAAAGGAGCCAAAACCACAAATCTGCTGTTTTACGGCCAAAAGAGAAGCCAAAACCATAAATCTGCTGTGTTACGGCCAAAAGAGAAGCTAAAACCACAAATCTTCTTTTCAAGTCGTTGTACGGCCAGAAAAGAAGCCAAAACAAGAAATCTGCTATTCAAGTCGTTGTACGGATTGTGGAAAAGCCAAAACCACAAATTTGCTTTTGTACGGCCAGAATAGGAGCCAAAACCAGAAATCTGCTTTTCAAGTCGTTGTACGGTTTCTGGAGAAGCCAAAACCACAAATCTGCTTTTGTACGGCCAGTAGAGAAGCCAAAACCACAAATCTGCTGTATTACGGCGAAAAGAGAAGCCAAAACCACAAATCTGCTATTCAAGTCGTTGTACGGCCAGAACAGAATCACCATTACCACAAATCTGCTAGTCAAGTCGTCGTACGGTTTGTGGAGAGAGCCAAAACCATAAATCTGCTGTTTTATGGCCAGAAAAGAAGCCAAAACAAGAAATCTGCTATTCAAGTCGTTGTACGGTTTGTTGAGAGAGCCAAAACCATAAATCTGCTGTGTTACGGCCAAAAGAGAAGCTAAAACCACAAATCTTCTTGTCAAGTCGTTGTACGGCCAGAAAAGAAGCCAAACCAAGAAATCTGCTATTCAAGTCGTTGTACGGATTGTGGAAAAGCCAAAACCACAAATCTGCTTTTGTACGGCCAGAAAAGGAGCCAAAACAAGAAATCTGCTTTTCAAGTCGTTTAACGGTTTCTGGAGAAGCCAAAACCACAAATCTGCTTTTGTACGGCTAGTAGAGAAGCCAAAACCACAAATCTGCTGTATTACGGCGAAAAGAGAACCCAAAACCACAAATCTGCTATTCAAGTCGTTGTACGGCCAGAACAGAAGCACCATTACCACAAATCTGCTAGTCAATTCTTTGTACGGTTTGTGGAGAAGCCAAAACAACAAATCTGCTTTTTAAGTCCTTGTACGGCCAGAAAAGAAGCCAAAACTAGAAATCTGCTATTCAAGTCGTTGTACGATTTGTGGAGAGAGCCAAATCCACAAATCTGCTGTGTTACGGCCAAAAGAGAAGCTGAAACCATAAATCTTCTTTTCAAGTCGTTGTACGGCCAGAAAAAAAGCCAAAACCAGAAATCTGCTGTTTTACGGCCAGAAAAGGAGCCAAAACAAGAAATCTGCTATTCAAGTCGTTGTACGGACTGTGGAAACGCCAAAACCACAAATCTGCTTTTGTACGGCCAGTAGAGAAGCCAAAACCACAAATCTGCTGTTTTACGGTTAGAAAAGAAGCCAAAACAAGAAATCTGCTATTCAAGTCGTTGTACGGATTGTGGAAAAGCCAAAACCACAAATCTGCTTTTGTACGGCCAGAATAGGAGCCAAAACCAGAAATCTGCTTTTCAAGTCGTTGTACGGTTTCTGGAGAAGCCAAAACCACAAATCTGTTTTTGTACGGCCATTAGAGAAGCCAAAACCACAAATATGCTGTATTACGGCGAAAAGAGAAGCCAAAACCACAAATCTGCTATTCAAGTCGTTGTACGGCCAGAACAGAAGCACCATTACCACAAATCTGCTAATCAAGTCGTTGTACGGTTTATGGAGAGAGCCAAAACCATAAATCTGCTGTGTTACGGCCAAAAGAGAAGCTAAAACCACAAATCTTCTTTTCAAGTCGTTGTACGGCCAGAAAAGAAGCCAAAACAAGAAATCTGCTATTCAAGTCGTTATACGGATTGTGGAGAAGCCAAAACCACAAATCTGCTGTATTACGGCGAAAAGAGAAGCCAAAACTACAAATCTGCTATTCAAGTCGTTGTACGGCCAGAACAGAAGCACCATTACCACAAATCTGCTAGTCAAGTCGTTGTACGGTTTGTGGAGAAGCCAAAACAACAAATCTGCTTTTTAAGTCCTTGTACGGCCAGAAAAGAAGCCAAAACTAGAAATCTGCTATTCAAGTCGTTGTACGGTTTGTGGAGAGAGCCAAAACCACAAATCTGCTGTGTTACGGCCAAAAGAGAAGCTGAAACCACAAATCTTCTTTTCAAGTCGTTGTACGGCTAGAAAAAAAGCCAAAACCAGAAATCTGCTGTTTTACGGCCAGAAAAGGAGCCAAAACCACAAATCTGCTGTTTTACGGCCAAAAGAGAAGCCAAAACCATAAATCTGCTGTGTTACGGCCAAAAGAGAAGCTAAAACCACAAATCTTCTTTTCAAGTCGTTGTACGGCCAGAAAAGAAGCCAAAACAAGAAATCTGCTATTCAAGTCGTTGTACGGATTGTGGAAAAGCCAAAACCACAAATTTGCTTTTGTACGGCCAGAATAGGAGCCAAAACCAGAAATCTGCTTTTCAAGTCGTTGTACGGTTTCTGGAGAAGCCAAAACCACAAATCTGCTTTTGTACGGCCAGTAGAGAAGCCAAAACCACAAATCTGCTGTATTACGGCGAAAAGAGAAGCCAAAACCACAAATCTGCTATTCAAGTCGTTGTACGGCCAGAACAGAAGCACCATTACCACAAATCTGCTAGTCAAGTCGTCGTACGGTTTGTGGAGAGAGCCAAAACCATAAATCTGCTGTTTTATGGCCAGAAAAGAAGCCAAAACAAGAAATCTGCTATTCAAGTCGTTGTACGGTTTGTTGAGAGAGCCAAAACCATAAATCTGCTGTGTTACGGCCAAAAGAGAAGCTAAAACCACAAATCTTCTTGTCAAGTCGTTGTACGGCCAGAAAAGAAGCCAAACCAAGAAATCTGCTATTCAAGTCGTTGTACGGATTGTGGAAAAGCCAAAACCACAAATCTGCTTTTGTACGGCCAGAAAAGGAGCCAAAACAAGAAATCTGCTTTTCAAGTCGTTTAACGGTTTCTGGAGAAGCCAAAACCACAAATCTGCTTTTGTACGGCTAGTAGAGAAGCCAAAACCACAAATCTGCTGTATTACGGCGAAAAGAGAACCCAAAACCACAAATCTGCTATTCAAGTCGTTGTACGGCCAGAACAGAAGCACCATTACCACAAATCTGCTAGTCAAGTCTTTGTACGGTTTGTGGAGAAGCCAAAACAACAAATCTGCTTTTTAAGTCCTTGTACGGCCAGAAAAGAAGCCAAAACTAGAAATCTGCTATTCAAGTCGTTGTACGATTTGTGGAGAGAGCCAAAACCACAAATCTGCTGTGTTACGGCCAAAAGAGAAGCTGAAACCATAAATCTTCTTTTCAAGTCGTTGTACGGCCAGAAAAAAAGCCAAAACCAGAAATCTGCTGTTTTACGGCCAGAAAAGGAGCCAAAACAAGAAATCTGCTATTCAAGTCGTTGTACGGACTGTGGAAACGCCAAAACCACAAATCTGCTTTTGTACGGCCAGTAGAGAAGCCAAAACCACAAATCTGCTGTTTTACGGTTAGAAAAGAAGCCAAAACAAGAAATCTGCTATTCAAGTCGTTGTACGGATTGTGGAAAAGCCAAAACCACAAATCTGCTTTTGTACGGCCAGAATAGGAGCCAAAACCAGAAATCTGCTTTTCAAGTCGTTGTACGGTTTCTGGAGAAGCCAAAACCACAAATCTGCTATTCAAGTCGTTGTACGGCCAGAACAGAAGCACCATTACCACAAATCTGCTAATCAAGTCGTTGTACGGTTTGTGGAGAAGCCAAAACAACAAATCTGCTTTTTAAGTCCTTGTACGGCCAGAAAAGAAGCCAAAACTAGAAATCTGCTATTCAAGTCGTTGTACGGTTTGTGGAGAGAGCCAAAACCATAAATCTGTTTTTGTACGGCCAGAAAAGGAGCCAAAACCAGGAATCTGCTTTTCAAGTGTTTGTACGGTTTCTGGAGAAGCCAAAACCACAAATCTGCTTTTGTACGGCCAGTAGAGAAGCCAAAACACCAAAACTGCTGTATTATGGCGAAAAGAGAAGCCAAAACCACAAATCTGCTATTCAAGTCGTTGTACGGCCAGAACAGAAGCACCATTACCACAAATCTGCTAGTCAAGTCCTTGTACGGCCAGAAAAGAAGCCAAAACTAGAAATCTGCTATTCAAGTCGTTGTACGGTTTGTGGAGAGAGCCAAAACCACAAATCTGCTGTGTTACGGCCAAAAAAGAAGCTGAAACCACAAATCTTCTTTTCAAGTCGTTGTACGGCCAGAAAAGGAGCCAAAACAAGAAATCTGCTATTCAAGTCGTTGTACGGACTGTGGAAACGCCAAAACCACAAATCTGCTTTTGTACGGCCAGTAGAGAAGCCAAAACCACAAATCTGCTGTTTTACGGTTAGAAAAGAAGCCAAAACAAGAAATCTGCTATTCAAGTCGTTGTACGGATTGTGGAAAAGCCAAAACCACAAATCTGCTTTTGTACAGCCAGAAAAGGAGCCAAAACCAGAAATCTGCTATTCAAGTCGTTGTACGGCCAGAACAGAAGCACCATTAGCACAAATCGGCTAGTCAAGTCGTTGGACGGTTTGTGGAGAAGCCAAAACAACAAATCTGCTTTTTAAGTCCTTGTACGGCCAGAAAAGAAGCCAAAACTAGAAATCTGCTATTCAAGTCGTCGTACGGTTTGTGGAGAGAGCCAAAACCATAAATCTGTTTTTGTACGGCCAGAAAAGGAGCCAAAACCAGAAATCTGCTTTTCAAGTCTTTGTACGGTTTCTGGAGAAGCCACAACCACAAATCTGCTTTTGTACGGCCAGTAGAGAAGCCAAAACCACAAATCTGCTGTATTACGGCGAAAAGAGAAGCCAAAACCACAAATCTGCTATTCAAGTCGTTGTACGGCCAGAACAGAAGCACCATTACCACAAATCTGCTAGTCAAGTCGTTGTACGGTTTGTGGAGAAGCCAAAACAACAAATCTGCTTTTTAAGTCCTTGTACGGCCAGAAAAGAAGCCAAAACTAGAAATCTGCTATTCAAGTCGTTGTACGGTTTGTGGAGAGAGCCAAAACCATAAATCTGTTTTTGTACGGCCAGAAAAGGAGCCAAAACCAGAAATCTGCTTTTCAAGTCTTTGTACGGTTTCTGGAGAAGCCAAAACCACAAATCTGCTTTTGTACGGCCAGTAGAGAAGCCAAAACCACAAATCTGCTGTATTACGGCGAAAAGAGAAGCCAAAAAGACAAATCTGCTATTCAAGTCGTTGTACGGCCAGAACAGAAGCACCATTACCACAAATCTGCTAGTCAAGTCGTTGTACGGTTTGTTGAGAAGCCAAAACAACAAATCTGCTTTTTAAGTCCTTGTACGGCCAGAAAAGAAGCCAAAACTAGAAATCTGCTATTCAAGTCGTTGTACGGTTTGTGGAGAGAGCCAAAACCATAAATCTGCTGTGTTACAACCAAAAGAGAATTTGAAACCACAAATCTTCTTGTCAAGTCGTTGGACGGCCAGAAAAGAAGCCAAAACAAGAAATCTGCTATTCAAGTCGTTGTACGGATTGTGGAAAAGCCAAAACCACAAATCTGCTTTTGTACGGCCAGAAAAGGAGCCAAAACCAGAAATCTGCTTTTCAAGTCGTTGTACGGTTTCTGGAGAAGCCAAAACCACAAATCTGCTTTTGTACGGCTAGTAGAGAAGCCAAAACCACAAATCTGCTGTATTTGTCGAAAAGAGAAGCCAAAACCATAAATATTCTATTCAAGTCGTTGTACGGCCAGAACAGAAGCACCATTACCACAAATCTGCTAGTCAAGTCGTTGTACGGTTTGTTGAGAAGCCAAAACAACAAATCTGGTTTTTAAGTCCTTGTACGGCCAGAAAAAAAGCCAAAACTAGAAATCTGCTAATCAAGTCGTTGTACGGTTTATGGAGAGAGCCAAAACCATAAATCTGCTGTGTTACGGCCAAAAGAGAAGCTAAAACCACAAATCTTCTTTTCAAGTCGTTGTACGGCCAGAAAAGAAGCCAAAACAAGAAATCTGCTATTCAAGTCGTTATACGGATTGTGGAGAAGCCAAAACCACAAATCTGCTGTATTACGGCGAAAAGAGAAGCCAAAACCACAAATCTGCTATTCAAGTCGTTGTACGGCCAGAACAGAAGCACCATTACCACAAATCTGCTAGTCAAGTCGTTGTACGGTTTGTGGAGAAGCCAAAACAACAAATCTGCTTTTTAAGTCCTTGTACGGCCAGAAAAGAAGCCAAAACTAGAAATCTGCTATTCAAGTCGTTGTACGGTTTGTGGAGAGAGCCAAAACCACAAATCTGCTGTGTTACGGCCAAAAGAGAAGCTGAAACCACAAATCTGTTTTTCAAGTCGTTGTACGGCTAGAAAAAAAGCCAAAACCAGAAATCTGCTGTTTTACGGCCAGAAAAGGAGCCAAAACCACAAATCTGCTGTTTTACGGCCAAAAGAGAAGCCAAAACCATAAATCTGCTGTGTTACGGCCAAAAGAGAAGCTAAAACCACAAATCTTCTTTTCAAGTCGTTGTACGGCCAGAAAAGAAGCCAAAACAAGAAATCTGCTATTCAAGTCGTTGTACGGATTGTGGAAAAGCCAAAACCACAAATTTGCTTTTGTACGGCCAGAATAGGAGCCAAAACCAGAAATCTGCTTTTCAAGTCGTTGTACGGTTTCTGGAGAAGCCAAAACCACAAATCTGCTTTTGTACGGCCAGTAGAGAAGCCAAAACCACAAATCTGCTGTATTACGGCGAAAAGAGAAGCCAAAACCACAAATCTGCTATTCAAGTCGTTGTACTGCCAGAACAGAAGCACCATTACCACAAATCTGCTAGTCAAGTCGTCGTACGGTTTGTGGAGAGAGCCAAAACCATAAATCTGCTGTTTTATGGCCAGAAAAGAAGCCAAAACAAGAAATCTGCTATTCAAGTCGTTGTACGGTTTGTTGAGAGAGCCAAAACCATAAATCTGCTGTGTTACGGCCAAAAGAGAAGCTAAAACCACAAATCTTCTTGTCAAGTCGTTGTACGGCCAGAAAAGAAGCCAAACCAAGAAATCTGCTATTCAAGTCGTTGTACGGATTGTGGAAAAGCCAAAACCACAAATCTGCTTTTGTACGGCCAGAAAAGGAGCCAAAACAAGAAATCTGCTTTTCAAGTCGTTTAACGGTTTCTGGAGAAGCCAAAACCACAAATCTGCTTTTGTACGGCTAGTAGAGAAGCCAAAACCACAAATCTGCTGTATTACGGCGAAAAGAGAACCCAAAACCACAAATCTGCTATTCAAGTCGTTGTACGGCCAGAACAGAAGCACCATTACCACAAATCTGCTAGTCAAGTCTTTGTACGGTTTGTGGAGAAGCCAAAACAACAAATCTGCTCTTTAAGTCCTTGTACGGCCAGAAAAGAAGCCAAAACTAGAAATCTGCTATTCAAGTCGTTGTACGATTTGTGGAGAGAGCCAAAACCACAAATCTGCTGTGTTACGGCCAAAAGAGAAGCTGAAACCATAAATCTTCTTTTCAAGTCGTTGTACGGCCAGAAAAAAAGCCAAAACCAGAAATCTGCTGTTTTACGGCCAGAAAAGGAGCCAAAACAAGAAATCTGCTATTCAAGTCGTTGTACGGACTGTGGAAACGCCAAAACCACAAATCTGCTTTTGTACGGCCAGTAGAGAAGCCAAAACCACAAATCTGCTGTTTTACGGTTAGAAAAGAAGCCAAAACAAGAAATCTGCTATTCAAGTCGTTGTACGGATTGTGGAAAAGCCAAAACCACAAATCTGCTTTTGTACGGCCAGAATAGGAGCCAAAACCAGAAATCTGCTTTTCAAGTCGTTGTACGGTTTCTGGAGAAGCCAAAACCACAAATCTGTTTTTGTACGGCCATTAGAGAAGCCAAAACCACAAATATGCTGTATTACGGCGAAAAGAGAAGCCAAAACCACAAATCTGCTATTCAAGTCGTTGTACGGCCAGAACAGAAGCACCATTACCACAAATCTGCTAATCAAGTCGTTGTACGGTTTGTGGAGAAGCCAAAACAACAAATCTGCTTTTTAAGTCCTTGTACGGCCAGAAAAGAAGCCAAAACTAGAAATCTGCTATTCAAGTCGTTGTACGGTTTGTGGAGAGAGCCAAAACCATAAATCTGTTTTTGTACGGCCATTAGAGAAGCCAAAACCACAAATATGCTGTATTACGGCGAAAAGAGAAGCCAAAACCACAAATCTGCTATTCAAGTCGTTGTACGGCCAGAACAGAAGCACCATTACCACAAATCTGCTAATCAAGTCGTTGTACGGTTTGTGGAGAAGCCAAAACAACAAATCTGCTTTTTAAGTCCTTGTACGGCCAGAAAAGAAGCCAAAACTAGAAATCTGCTATTCAAGTCGTCGTACGGTTTGTGGAGAGAGCCAAAACCATAAATCTGTTTTTGTACGGCCAGAAAAGGAGCCAAAACCAGAAATCTGCTTTTCAAGTCTTTGTACGGTTTCTGGAGAAGCCAAAACCACAAATCTGCTTTTGTACGGCCAGTAGAGAAGCCAAAACCACAAATCTGCTGTATTACGGCGAAAAGAGAAGCCAAAACCACAAATCTGCTATTCAAGTCGTTGTACGGCCAGAACAGAAGCACCATTACCACAAATCTGCTAGTCAAGTCGTTGTACGGTTTGTGGAGAAGCCAAAACAACAAATCTGCTTTTTAAGTCCTTGTACGGCCAGAAAAGAAGCCAAAACTAGAAATCTGCTATTCAAGTCGTTGTACGGTTTGTGGAGAGAGCCAAAACCATAAATCTGTTTTTGTACGGCCAGAAAAAGAGCCAAAACCAGAAATCTGCTTTTCAAGTCTTTGTACGGTTTCTGGAGAAGCCAAAACCACAAATCTGCTTTTGTACGGCCAGTAGAGAAGCCAAAACCACAAATCTGCTGTATTACGGCGAAAAGAGAAGCCAAAAAGACAAATCTGCTATTCAAGTCGTTGTACGGCCAGAACAGAAGCACCATTACCACAAATCTGCTAGTCAAGTCGTTGTACGGTTTGTTGAGAAGCCAAAACAACAAATCTGCTTTTTAAGTCCTTGTACGGCCAGAAAAGAAGCCAAAACTAGAAATCTGCTATTCAAGTCGTTGTACGGTTTGTGGAGAGAGCCAAAACCATAAATCTGCTGTGTTACAACCAAAAGAGAATTTGAAACCACAAATCTTCTTGTCAAGTCGTTGGACGGCCAGAAAAGAAGCCAAAACAAGAAATCTGCTATTCAAGTCGTTGTACGGATTGTGGAAAAGCCAAAACCACAAATCTGCTTTTGTACGGCCAGAAAAGGAGCCAAAACCAGAAATCTGCTTTTCAAGTCGTTGTACGGTTTCTGGAGAAGCCAAAACCACAAATCTGCTTTTGTACGGCTAGTAGAGAAGCCAAAACCACAAATCTGCTGTATTTGTCGAAAAGAGAAGCCAAAACCATAAATATTCTATTCAAGTCGTTCTACGGCCAGAACAGAAGCACCATTACCACAAATCTGCTAGTCAAGTCGTTGTACGGTTTGTTGAGAGAGCCAAAACCATAAATCTGTTTTTGTACGGCCAGAAAAGGAGCCAAAACCAGAAATCTGCTTTTCAAGTCTTTGTACGGTTTCTGGAGAAGCCAAAACCACAAATCTGCTTTTGTACGGCCAGTAGAGAAGCCAAAACCACAAATCTGCTGTATTACGGCGAAAAGAGAAGCCAAAAAGACAAATCTGCTATTCAAGTCGTTGTACGGCCAGAACAGAAGCACCATTACCACAAATCTGCTAGTCAAGTCGTTGTACGGTTTGTTGAGAAGCCAAAACAACAAATCTGCTTTTTAAGTCCATGTACGGCCAGAAAAGAAGCCAAAACTAGAAATCTGCTATTCAAGTCGTTGTACGGTTTGTGGAGAGAGCCAAAACCATAAATCTGCTGTGTTACAACCAAAAGAGAATTTGAAACCACAAATCTTCTTGTCAAGTCGTTGGACGGCCAGAAAAGAAGCCAAAACAAGAAATCTGCTATTCAAGTCGTTGTACGGATTGTGGAAAAGCCAAAACCACAAATCTGCTTTTGTACGGCCAGAAAAGGAGCCAAAACCAGAAATCTGCTTTTCAAGTCGTTGTACGGTTTCTGGAGAAGCCAAAACCACAAATCTGCTTTTGTACGGCTAGTAGAGAAGCCAAAACCACAAATCTGCTGTATTTGTCGAAAAGAGAAGCCAAAACCATAAATATTCTATTCAAGTCGTTGTACGGCCAGAACAGAAGCATCATTACCACAAATCTGCTAGTCAAGTCGTTGTACGGTTTGTTGAGAAGCCAAAACAACAAATCTGCTTTTTAAGTCCTTGTACGGCCAGAAAAAAAGCCAAAACTAGAAATCTGCTAATCAAGTCGTTGTACGGTTTATGGAGAGAGCCAAAACCATAAATCTGCTGTGTTACGGCCAAAAGAGAAGCTAAAACCACAAATCTTCTTTTCAAGTCGTTGTACGGCCAGAAAAGAAGCCAAAACAAGAAATCTGCTATTCAAGTCGTTATACGGATTGTGGAGAAGCCAAAACCACAAATCTGCTGTATTACGGCGAAAAGAGAAGCCAAAACCACAAATCTGCTATTCAAGTCGTTGTACGGCCAGAACAGAAGCACCATTACCACAAATCTGCTAGTCAAGTCGTTGTACGGTTTGTGGAGAAGCCAAAACAACAAATCTGCTATTCAAGTCGTTGTACGGTTTGTGGAGAGAGCCAAAACCACAAATCTGCTGTGTTACGGCCAAAAGAGAAGCTGAAACCACAAATCTTCTTTTCAAGTCGTTGTACGGCTAGAAAAAAAGCCAAAACCAGAAATCTGCTGTTTTACGGCCAGAAAAGGAGCCAAAACCACAAATCTGCTGTTTTACGGCCAAAAGAGAAGCCAAAACCATAAATCTGCTGTGTTACGGCCAAAAGAGAAGCTAAAACCACAAATCTTCTTTTCAAGTCGTTGTACGGCCAGAAAAGAAGCCAAAACAAGAAATCTGCTATTCAAGTCGTTGTACGGATTGTGGAAAAGCCAAAACCACAAATTTGCTTTTGTACGGCCAGAATAGGAGCCAAAACCAGAAATCTGCTTTTCAAGTCGTTGTACGGTTTCTGGAGAAGCCAAAACCACAAATCTGCTTTTGTACGGCCAGTAGAGAAGCCAAAACCACAAATCTGCTGTATTACGGCGAAAAGAGAAGCCAAAACCACAAATCTGCTATTCAAGTCGTTGTACGGCCAGAACAGAAGCACCATTACCACAAATCTGCTAGTCAAGTCGTCGTACGGTTTGTGGAGAGAGCCAAAACCATAAATCTGCTGTTTTATGGCCAGAAAAGAAGCCAAAACAAGAAATCTGCTATTCAAGTCGTTGTACGGTTTGTTGAGAGAGCCAAAACCATAAATCTGCTGTGTTACGGCCAAAAGAGAAGCTAAAACCACAAATCTTCTTGTCAAGTCGTTGTACGGCCAGAAAAGAAGCCAAACCAAGAAATCTGCTATTCAAGTCGTTGTACGGATTGTGGAAAAGCCAAAACCACAAATCTGCTTTTGTACGGCCAGAAAAGGAGCCAAAACAAGAAATCTGCTTTTCAAGTCGTTTAACGGTTTCTGGAGAAGCCAAAACCACAAATCTGCTTTTGTACAGCCAGAAAAGGAGCCAAAACCAGAAATCTGCTATTCAAGTCGTTGTACGGCCAGAACAGAAGCACCATTAGCACAAATCGGCTAGTCAAGTCGTTGGACGGTTTGTGGAGAAGCCAAAACAACAAATCTGCTTTTTAAGTCCTTGTACGGCCAGAAAAGAAGCCAAAACTAGAAATCTGCTATTCAAGTCGTCGTACGGTTTGTGGAGAGAGCCAAAACCATAAATCTGTTTTTGTACGGCCAGAAAAGGAGCCAAAACCAGAAATCTGCTTTTCAAGTCTTTGTACGGTTTCTGGAGAAGCCAAAACCACAAATCTGCTTTTGTACGGCCAGTAGAGAAGCCAAAACCACAAATCTGCTGTATTACGGCGAAAAGAGAAGCCAAAACCACAAATCTGCTATTCAAGTCGTTGTACGGCCAGAACAGAAGCACCATTACCACAAATCTGCTAGTCAAGTCGTTGTACGGTTTGTGGAGAAGCCAAAACAACAAATCTGCTTTTTAAGTCCTTGTACGGCCAGAAAAGAAGCCAAAACTAGAAATCTGCTATTCAAGTCGTTGTACGGTTTGTGGAGAGAGCCAAAACCATAAATCTGTTTTTGTACGGCCAGAAAAAGAGCCAAAACCAGAAATCTGCTTTTCAAGTCTTTGTACGGTTTCTGGAGAAGCCAAAACCACAAATCTGCTTTTGTACGGCCAGTAGAGAAGCCAAAACCACAAATCTGCTGTATTACGGCGAAAAGAGAAGCCAAAAAGACAAATCTGCTATTCAAGTCGTTGTACGGCCAGAACAGAAGCACCATTACCACAAATCTGCTAGTCAAGTCGTTGTACGGTTTGTTGAGAAGCCAAAACAACAAATCTGCTTTTTAAGTCCTTGTACGGCCAGAAAAGAAGCCAAAACTAGAAATCTGCTATTCAAGTCGTTGTACGGTTTGTGGAGAGAGCCAAAACCATAAATCTGCTGTGTTACAACCAAAAGAGAATTTGAAACCACAAATCTTCTTGTCAAGTCGTTGGACGGCCAGAAAAGAAGCCAAAACAAGAAATCTGCTATTCAAGTCGTTGTACGGATTGTGGAAAAGCCAAAACCACAAATCTGCTTTTGTACGGCCAGAAAAGGAGCCAAAACCAGAAATCTGCTTTTCAAGTCGTTGTACGGTTTCTGGAGAAGCCAAAACCACAAATCTGCTTTTGTACGGCTAGTAGAGAAGCCAAAACCACAAATCTGCTGTATTTGTCGAAAAGAGAAGCCAAAACCATAAATATTCTATTCAAGTCGTTGTACGGCCAGAACAGAAGCACCATTACCACAAATCTGCTAGTCAAGTCGTTGTACGGTTTGTTGAGAGAGCCAAAACCATAAATCTGTTTTTGTACGGCCAGAAAAGGAGCCAAAACCAGAAATCTGCTTTTCAAGTCTTTGTACGGTTTCTGGAGAAGCCAAAACCACAAATCTGCTTTTGTACGGCCAGTAGAGAAGCCAAAACCACAAATCTGCTGTATTACGGCGAAAAGAGAAGCCAAAAAGACAAATCTGCTATTCAAGTCGTTGTACGGCCAGAACAGAAGCACCATTACCACAAATCTGCTAGTCAAGTCGTTGTACGGTTTGTTGAGAAGCCAAAACAACAAATCTGCTTTTTAAGTCCATGTACGGCCAGAAAAGAAGCCAAAACTAGAAATCTGCTATTCAAGTCGTTGTACGGTTTGTGGAGAGAGCCAAAACCATAAATCTGCTGTGTTACAACCAAAAGAGAATTTGAAACCACAAATCTTCTTGTCAAGTCGTTGGACGGCCAGAAAAGAAGCCAAAACAAGAAATCTGCTATTCAAGTCGTTGTACGGATTGTGGAAAAGCCAAAACCACAAATCTGCTTTTGTACGGCCAGAAAAGGAGCCAAAACCAGAAATCTGCTTTTCAAGTCGTTGTACGGTTTCTGGAGAAGCCAAAACCACAAATCTGCTTTTGTACGGCTAGTAGAGAAGCCAAAACCACAAATCTGCTGTATTTGTCGAAAAGAGAAGCCAAAACCATAAATATTCTATTCAAGTCGTTGTACGGCCAGAACAGAAGCATCATTACCACAAATCTGCTAGTCAAGTCGTTGTACGGTTTGTTGAGAAGCCAAAACAACAAATCTGCTTTTTAAGTCCTTGTACGGCCAGAAAAAAAGCCAAAACTAGAAATCTGCTAATCAAGTCGTTGTACGGTTTATGGAGAGAGCCAAAACCATAAATCTGCTGTGTTACGGCCAAAAGAGAAGCTAAAACCACAAATCTTCTTTTCAAGTCGTTGTACGGCCAGAAAAGAAGCCAAAACAAGAAATCTGCTATTCAAGTCGTTATACGGATTGTGGAGAAGCCAAAACCACAAATCTGCTGTATTACGGCGAAAAGAGAAGCCAAAACCACAAATCTGCTATTCAAGTCGTTGTACGGCCAGAACAGAAGCACCATTACCACAAATCTGCTAGTCAAGTCGTTGTACGGTTTGTGGAGAAGCCAAAACAACAAATCTGCTATTCAAGTCGTTGTACGGTTTGTGGAGAGAGCCAAAACCACAAATCTGCTGTGTTACGGCCAAAAGAGAAGCTGAAACCACAAATCTTCTTTTCAAGTCGTTGTACGGCTAGAAAAAAAGCCAAAACCAGAAATCTGCTGTTTTACGGCCAGAAAAGGAGCCAAAACCACAAATCTGCTGTTTTACGGCCAAAAGAGAAGCCAAAACCATAAATCTGCTGTGTTACGGCCAAAAGAGAAGCTAAAACCACAAATCTTCTTTTCAAGTCGTTGTACGGCCAGAAAAGAAGCCAAAACAAGAAATCTGCTATTCAAGTCGTTGTACGGATTGTGGAAAAGCCAAAACCACAAATTTGCTTTTGTACGGCCAGAATAGGAGCCAAAACCAGAAATCTGCTTTTCAAGTCGTTGTACGGTTTCTGGAGAAGCCAAAACCACAAATCTGCTTTTGTACGGCCAGTAGAGAAGCAAAACCACAAATCTGCTGTATTACGGCGAAAAGAGAAGCCAAAACCACAAATCTGCTATTCAAGTCGTTGTACGGCCAGAACAGAAGCACCATTACCACAAATCTGCTAGTCAAGTCGTCGTACGGTTTGTGGAGAGAGCCAAAACCATAATCTGCTGTTTTATGGCCAGAAAAGAAGCCAAAACAAGAAATCTGCTATTCAAGTCGTTGTACGGTTTGTTGAGAGAGCCAAAACCATAAATCTGCTGTGTTACGGCCAAAAGAGAAGCTAAAACCACAAATCTTCTTGTCAAGTCGTTGTACGGCCAGAAAAGAAGCCAAACCAAGAAATCTGCTATTCAAGTCGTTGTACGGATTGTGGAAAAGCCAAAACCACAAATCTGCTTTTGTACGGCCAGAAAAGGAGCCAAAACAAGAAAATCTGCTTTTCAAGTCGTTTACGGTTTCTGGAGAAGCCAAAACCACAAATCTGCTTTTGTACGGCTAGTAGAGAAGCCAAACCACAAATCTGCTGTATTACGGCGAAAAGAGAACCCAAAACCACAAATCTGCTATTCAAGTCGTTGTACGGCCAGAACAGAAGCACCATTACCACAAATCTGCTAGTCAAGTCTTTGTACGGTTTGTGGAGAAAGCCAAAACAACAAATCTGCTTTTTAAGTCCTTGTACGGCCAGAAAAGAAGCCAAAACTAGAAATCTGCTATTCAAGTCGTTGTACGATTTGTGGAGAGAGCCAAAACCACAAATCTGCTGTGTACGGCCAAAAGAGAAGCTGAAACCATAAATCTTCTTTTCAAGTCGTTGTACGGCCAGAAAAAAAAGCCAAAACCAGAAATCTGCTGTTTACGGCCAGAAAAGGAGCCAAAACAAGAAATCTGCTATTCAAGTCGTTGTACGGACTGTGGAAACGCCAAAACCCACAAATCTGCTTTTGTACGGACAGTAGAGAAGCTAAAACCACAAATCTGCTGTTTACGGTTAGAAAAGAAGCCAAAACAAGAATCTGCTATTCAAGTCGTTGTACGGATTGTGGAAAAGCCAAAACCACAAATCTGCTTTTGTACGGCCAGAATAGGAGCCAAAACCAGAAATCTGCTTTTCAAGTCGTTGTACGGTTTCTGGAGAAGCCAAAACCACAAATCTGTTTTTGTACGGCCATTAGAGAAGCCAAAACCACAAATATGCTGTATTACGGCGAAAAGAGAAGCCAAAACCACAAATCTGCTAATCAAGTCGTTGTACGGTTTGTGGAGAAGCCAAAACAACAAATCTGCTTTTTAAGTCCTTGTACGGCCAGAAAAGAAGCCAAAACTAGAAATCTGCTATTCAAGTCGTTGTACGGTTTGTGGAGAGAGCCAAAACCATAAATCTGTTTTTGTACGGCCATTAGAGAAGCCAAAACCACAAATATGCTGTATTACGGCGAAAAGAGAAGCCAAAACCACAAATCTGCTATTCAAGTCGTTGTACGGCCAGAACAGAAGCACCATTACCACAAATCTGCTAATCAAGTCGTTGTACGGTTTGTGGAGAAGCCAAAACAACAAATCTGCTTTTTAAGTCCTTGTACGGCCAGAAAAGAAGCCAAAACTAGAAATCTGCTATTCAAGTCGTTGTACGATTTGTGGAGAGAGCCAAAACCACAAATCTGCTGTGTTACGGCCAAAATAGAAGCTGAAACCATAAATCTTCTTTTCAAGTCGTTGTACGGCCAGAAAAAAAGCCAAAACCAGAAATCTGCTGTTTTACGGCCAGAAAAGGAGCCAAAACAAGAAATCTGCTATTCAAGTCGTTGTACGGACTGTGGAAACGCCAAAACCACAAATCTGCTTTTGTACGGCCAGTAGAGAAGCTAAAACCACAAATCTGCTGTTTTACGGTTAGAAAAGAAGCCAAAACAAGAAATCTGCTATTCAAGTCGTTGTACGGATTGTGGAAAAGCCAAAACCACAAATCTGCTTTTGTACGGCCAGAATAGGAGCCAAAACCAGAAATCTGCTTTTCAAGTCGTTGTACGGTTTCTGGAGAAGCCAAAACCACAAATCTGTTTTTGTACGGCCATTAGAGAAGCCAAAACCACAAATATGCTGTATTACGGCGAAAAGAGAAGCCAAAACCACAAATCTGCTATTCAAGTCGTTGTACGGCCAGAACAGAAGCACCATTACCACAAATCTGCTAATCAAGTCGTTGTACGGTTTGTGGAGAAGCCAAAACAACAAATCTGCTTTTTAAGTCCTTGTACGGCCAGAAAAGAAGCCAAAACTAGAAATCTGCTATTCAAGTCGTTGTACGGTTTGTGGAGAGAGCCAAAACCATAAATCTGTTTTTGTACGGCCAGAAAAGGAGCCAAAACCAGGAATCTGCTTTTCAAGTGTTTGTACGGTTTCTGGAGAAGCCAAAACCACAAATCTGCTTTTGTACGGCCAGTAGAGACGCCAAAACACCAAAACTGCTGTATTATGGCGAAAAGAGAAGCCAAAACCACAAATCTGCTATTCAAGTCGTTGTACGGCCAGAACAGAAGCACCATTACCACAAATCTGCTAGTCAAGTCCTTGTACGGCCAGAAAAGAAGCCAAAACTAGAAATCTGCTATTCAAGTCGTTGTACGGTTTGTGGAGAGAGCCAAAACCACTAAATCTGCTGTGTTACGGCCAAAAAAGAAGCTGAAACCACAAATCTTCTTTTCAAGTCGTTGTACGGCCAGAAAGGACCAAACAAGAAATCTGCTATTCAAGTCGTTGTACGGACTGTGGAAACGCCAAAACCACAAATCTGCTTTTGTACGGCCAGTAGAGAAGCCAAAACCACAAATCTGCTGTTTTACGGTTAGAAAAGGGAAGCCAAAACAAGAAATCTGCTATTCAAGTCGTTGTACAGATTGTGGAAAAGCCAAAACCACAAATCTGCTTTTGTACAGCCAGAAAAGGAGCCAAAACCAGAAATCTGCT
>CASBPS010000146.1:120000-125000 GCA_949126835.1 Anisus vortex
CATAATTTGGCTGATATTTTTTTGTAAGATCTATAATAGGTCTAACTATTTGACTGTATTTTGGAATAAACTTGCTGTAATAATTGAATAAACCTAAGAGTGCTCTAACTTCTTTCTTAGTTTTAGGTGTCTTTATTTCTAAGATCTTTTTGTGTAATTGTTCTGTTGGCTTGACTTGGCCATTAGAAAATGTATGTCCCAGAAATTCTATTTCTGTTTGTCCTATCTTTAATTTAGTTGAGGATACAGTTAAATTGTTATCTTTTAGTATTTGTAAGACTTCTTCTAAAATAGTCAAGTGTTCATCCCAAGTTTCTGTATATATACACACATCATCCACATAGTGAATTATGTTGTTTCTTTGAGGAAGAATTTTTCTCATTAATTTAGTGAAAGTTGCAGTACTATTTATGAGACCAAATGGCATTACATTCCAGTTAAACACACCTCTATGTGTGATAAAAGCTGCGTAATCTTTAGAATTTTTATCTAGAGGTACTTGCCAAAAACCTCTGGTCAAGTCTATAGTGGAAAATATTTTCCCAGTTGCCATAGTATTGATGATATTGTCTATGTTAGGTAACCCTTCCTGATCAATTTTTGTGATTTTATTTAATTTGCGATAGTCACAGCAAAGTCTAATTGAACCATTTTTTTTTCTTACTATTACCATTGGTGAAGAGTATTGAGACATAGATTTGTTTATAATCTTATTTTCAATTAATTGGTCCAATTCTTTATCCACTTTGTCAACTAGCATTTGTGGAATTCTATAAGCTTTTGATCTAAACTCTTTTTTGTCAGTTAATTCTATTGTATGTTCAATGACATTAGTCAAACCAGGTGTTTCTGTGATTGTATCTTTAAATTTGTTTAATATTTTCACAATTTTATTTTTAGTTTCTACACTTTGAATATGATCTAAATTAATTTGCTCTAATTCATTAGTTGTATTTGCAGTCATGCCACACAAGTAGTTAACATTACTTGGAATGTCTTTAATATTTTCATCTTCAACGATGATAACATTGTTGTTTTCTATTTTGTCATTAGTTTCTGATGTAGTATCAACTATATTGCTTTCTTTATAATGTCTTAAATTGTTGATGTGAACAATTTTTTCACTACCATTTATGTCAATTTTATATGTAACATCTGACAATTTATGTATAATGTCATAAGGACCTTTCCATTGCATGGTATTACCAGAACCAATGGGTAAATATACAAGTACTTTGTTTCCTATTTCTAACTTTCTTAAGTTTTTATTCATGTTTTCTCTAAGTATGGTTTTTTCTTTAATTTCTTGGTTTTTTTCCACATCAAATTGATATGCTGTTTGCATATGTTTTTCTGTCTTATTTATTATATCAAAAGGTGACATTTTTGTTTCTTTGATTTTTAGTAATTCTGCTTTAAAATTCTCTAATGGACCATTGGCATTTCTACCAAAGATTAACTCAAAAGGTGAGTAACCAGTGCTTTCATGCTTTGCCTGTCTATAAGCAAAGAGAATGGCTGGTAGGAAATCATCCCATTCATAAGGGTGTTCTTCGCAAACCTTAGCTAACATTTGTTTTATAGTTTGATTTGCCCTTTCAACCATACCGTTTGACTCTGGGTGGTAGATTGAACTAAAAATTTGTGTTATGTTGAGCATTTTAGTAAAAGCTTGAGTCAATTTGGATTTGAATTGTGTACCATTATCACTTAATATAGTTTTAGGAAATCCAAATCTGCAGAATATTGGCAATAGTGAGTTACATACTCTATCTGCGGTTATTTCTCTTAGAGGGATTACTTCCACCCATTTACTACCCATATCTATGAGTGTTAATGCAAATTTAGCTTTTGAATTCCTAGCTTCTTTCATAGGTCCATTAATATCAATGGCTATCTTTACAAAAGGTTTGTCTACAGTATCTGTTTTTTGTAAAGGTGCTTTATGTTTTGAATTTTTCTGATTATGTATCAGACATGTTGAACAACTTTTTATGAACGTTTTCAAATCCTTTTCTAAATTGGGCCACCAGAAGTTGTTTTTGATTTTGTTACAAGTTTTTTTTGTACTTAAGTGACCTGATAATGCATTATCATGCGAAATTTTCATTATTTGCACTGTCAAAGATTTTGGCACAACTATTTGAGTTATATTAGTTTTTGTTTCTATCCTACAAAGAATTCCATTAATTAATTTCATTTGTCCTTGTTTAAAATTTTCTTTACCAAGTTGTGACACAATTTTGTTTATATACTCATCTTGTTTTTGTTCATTTTTTAAAGTTTGTTCATCAAAAGGCATACTATTTAAGCTAATCTGTTCACGTTTTTTCATTTGTGTTTCAGTTTTCTTTTGAGTAGTATCAATGTATGCTAATATGTTTGTTTTCAATGTTTGAAAGTCATTGATTTCTTTCTCTGCAATATTGTATATTGCTTTGTGATTTTCTAAATGTTTGCATAGTGATATGGCATGCAATTGTTTAGGTATATTATTTATTTCACATTGTTCTTCGAACCTTTCAATATATTGATTCAATTTCTCTGTACCATTCCATTTAGGCATTAGATTTTCTTTCACTTTGTTTATAGGTATATCTATATTAGGTGTGTCATTAATAATGCTACTGTCTGACTTGCCTAGTGTTTGTAAAAAACTGACAGTTTGCAAGGCAGGGCCGAATTCATCTTGTGATAAATCTCCCAGTTGATTATTTTCTAATAAAATTACAGGTTTTAAGTTTAAATCTGTGGATTTAAGATCCATCCATTGTTGAAATATTTCAAAACAATTGTCCTGTTTTACTCCATATGTATTACCTATTATTAGGGGAGCAACACAATTTTTTAAAATTGCTGCTTCAGTAATTCCTGTAAGCCAAGGAGTATCAATTTGTATGGTAGTGATTGGACAACTAACCATAGATCCATTACCTAGTTTAATTGTTTCTATCCTTAAGATATTTTTGGCTTTATGAGGAGGAATAATCCTCTCATCTACACAAGTGAGAGATGACCCAGTATCCCTTAGACAATAGGTACGTGTTCCCTCAACATACGCAGGGAATAAGATCAGTTGACCTTTATTCTCAAATATTACATTGTTTCTGTGAGTAGTAGGATTATTTGTATTGCCTTTATTTCTATAATGAAAATTTTGATTTTCAGAATTTGGATTGGTAACATGCTGATTTGTAGAATTTCCTTGTGGAAAATTCCGTCTCGTAAAGTTTTGATTTTGATTTCCTTGTGGAAAATTCTGTCTTGTAAAGTTTTGATTTTGATTTCCTTGTGGAAAATTCTGTCTTGTAAAGTTTTTGTTTTGAAAATTTTGATTATTTTGGCTATTTTCATTTTGTCTATACCTGTTACTTACATATTTTATTCTGAAACCACAAAATCTGTCTATATGTCCATAACGATTACAAAAGTGACATCTAAGATTTTGTCTGTTTGTATTTGTTTCATTACCATAGTTTTGTCTTCTACCATATTGACTATTTGTTCTAGGAGGTGAATAGCTCCTATGTCTTCTATTTTGCATGGTATTTACTGTTTGAGTCTGTTTAGTAAGTTCTACATTGGGATTACTATCTTTAAAATTGGAGATAGCATCTATTAAATTTTCAATATTTCTTACTTTCCTCTCCATAATATGTGTAAACAAAGGTTTGGAAGCCATTTGTAACACTTTATCTACTACTACCATCTCAATAATTTCATTGGGATTTTTTGTGTCTATTTTGATTAGTTCTAACCAAGTTAATAAGAATGATTTAACTTCAGAGACAAAAGCTCTTGGTTCTATTTTATCAGTTAATAAAAAAGAATGAAATTTTTGTCTATAATAGTCCTCTGAATGGATAAAAAATTTTATCAACTGTTCTCTAATTATTGTGTAATCAGTAATCTCTTTATCAATATGAGCTAATGCTTCCCTTCCTTTGTCTTTCAATTGAGGAATTAAATGAATATACCATTCCGATTGCGGAATGTTATACCCTTTACATGTTGTTTCAAAGAGAGTTAAAAAATCTAAATTTTTTTCTTTTCCATCAAATGGTGGCATTTTAAATCTAACGCCATGTTTATTAGATGAATTAGTTGAATGCTCAACCTTATTTTGTTGCAATTTAGCTAGTTCTAATTCATGGTCTAGTTTTAATTGTATTTCTTTTTGTTTAAGTTCTAATTCTAATTGTATTTCTTTTTGTTTAAGTTCTAATTCTAATTCTTTTTGTTTAAGTTCATTGTCTAATTCTTTTTGTTTAAGTTCATGTGACCTACTTTCTGCACGCTCATCTCTTTCTTTATCAGATAATTCCTTTTTTAACTCTTTTACTTTATTTTCTATAAATTCTTGCAATTCTTTTTTTTCTGTTATTTCAAATTCCTTAGCTAAAGCTTTAGCTTCTTCATACATTAATTTAACTTTTACATCCATATTTAATTCTTGATCATTAACAATAAAATATTATTTTGTACAGGACAATGCTATTATTTATTATTATTTATAGAGTGGTAATGTAATTCTTATAATTATTATGTAGACCATGTATTATTAAATTGAGGCTAAATACTTGCAATACTATTATTTCTATTCACTATGCTATTATAATTGAAAGCATTTTGGAATTGGAACAATGCAAAGCATAATATTTTGATTGATACATTATTTTCTCTTCTTATTTTTCAATTTACTTTACTTGTATGTAAATGTTGACTATTGTCAATTATTATATTTGTAAAAATGCCTTATTTACTATTTTCTATAGTGTTACATAAATATTGACCTTTGCATAAATTATATTTATAGACAATTGATAGTTATTGTTACTATCAAGAATCTATCAGAAATAATAGTGGTTATCTTGAACCAATAATATTAATTATATTTAAAAAACAAAACAAAACAACAATTATGTATAACTAAAATTAAATGAAACACAACACAACAATTATGTATAACTAAAATAAATGAAACACAACACAATCTTAAT
>CASBPS010000146.1:332500-335000 GCA_949126835.1 Anisus vortex
CTGTAAAACATCAGATTTGTGGTTTTGGCTTCTCCACAAAACGTACAACGACTTGAATAGCAGATTTGTGGTTTGGGATTCTCTTTTGGCCGTCGAAAAGCAGATTTGTGGTTTTGGCTTTGTTTCTGGCCTTACAAAAGCAGATTTGTGGGTTTGGCTTCTCCACAAACCGTACAACGACTTGACTAGCAGATTTGTGGTAATGGCGCTTCTGTTCTGGCCGTACAACGACTTGAATAGCAGATTTGTGGTTTTAGCTTCTCTTTTGGCCGTAAAACATCAGATTTGTGGTTTTGGCTTCTCCACAAAATGTACAACGACTTGAATAGCAGATTTGTGGTTTGGGATTCTCTTTTGTCCGTAAAAGAGCAGATTTGTGGTTTTGGCTTGGTTTCTGGCCGTACAAAAGCAGATTTGTGGTTTTGGCTTCTCCACAAACCGTACAACGACTTGACTAGCAGATTTGTGGTAATGGCGCTTCTGTTCTGGCCGTACAACGACTTGAATAGCAGATTTGTGGTTTTAGCTTCTCTTTTGGCCGTAAAACAGCAGATTTCTGGTTTTGGCATCTCAACTGGCCGTAAAACAGCAGATTTGTGGTTTTGGCTTCTCTACTGGCCGTACAACTGCAGAATTGTTGATTTGGCTTTTCCACAAACCGTACAACGACTTGACTAACAGATTTGTGGTAATGGCTTCTCTTTTCGCCGTAATACAGCAGATTTGTGGTTTTGGCTTCTCTACCGGCCGTACAAAAGCAGATTTGTGGTTTTGGCTTCTCCAGAAACCGTACAACGACTTGAAAAGCAGATTTCTGGTTTTGGCTCCTTTTCTGGCCATACAAAAGCAGATTTGTGGTTTTGGCTTTTCCACAATCCGTACAACGACTTGAATAGCAGATTTCTTGTTTTGGCTTCTTTTCTGGCCGTAAAACAGCAAATTTGTCGTTTTGGCTTCTCTAGTGGCCGTACAAAAGCAGATTTGTGGTTTTGGCTTCTCTTTTGGCCGTAAAACAGCAGTTTTGTGGTTTTGGCTTCTCCACAAACCGTACAACGACTTGAAAAGCAGATTTCTGGTTTTGGCTTTTTTCCTGGCCGTACAACGACTTGAAAGTAAGCAAGTAAGTAAGTAAGTAAGTAAGTCAGTAAATAAGTAAGTAAGTAATTAAGTAAATAAGTATGTGAGTAAGTAAGTAAGTAAGTAAATTAGTAAGTAAGTAAGTTAGTAAGTAAGTAAGTAAGTAAGTACGTAAGTTAGTAAGTAAGTAAGTAAGTAACTAAGTAAGTAAGTTAGTAAGTAAATAAATAACTAAATAACTAAGTAAGTAAGTAAGTAAGTAAGTTAGTAAGTAGGTTAGTAAGTAAGTAAGTCAGTAAGTAAGTAATTAAGTAGGTAAGTAAGTATGTTAGTAATTAAGTAAGTAAGTAAGTAAGTAAGTAATTAAGTGTGTAAGTAAGTAAGTAAGTAAGTGAGTAACTAAGTAAATAAGTAAGTAAGTAAGTAACTAAGTAAGTAAATAAGTAACTAAGTAAGTAAGTAAGTAACTAAGTAAGTAAGTAAGTAAGTAAGTAAATAAGTAAGTAAGTAAGTAAGTAAGTAACTCAGTAAGTAAGTAAGTAAGTAATTATATAATTAATTAAGTAAGTAAGTTAGTAAGTAAGTAAGTAAGTAACTAAGTAAGTAAGTAAGTAAGTAAGTAACTAAGTAACTAAGTAAGAAAGTAAGTAAGTAAGTAAGTTAGTAAATAAATAAGTAAGTAAGTGAGTAAGTAAATAAGTAAGTAAGTAAGTAAGTAACTAATTAAGTAAGTAAGTAACTAAGTAAGTAAGTAAGTAAATAAATATATAAGTAAGTAAGGAAGGAAGGAAGGAAGGAAGGAAGGAAGTAACTAAGTAAGTAAGTAAGTAAGTAAGTAAGTAACTAGGTATGTGAGTAAGTAAGTAAGTACTTAAGTAAATAAGTAACTAAGTGAGTAAGTAAGTAACTAAGTAAGTAAGTAAGTAAGAAACTAACTAAGTAAGTAAGTAATTAGGTACGTAAGTAAGTTAATATGTAAGTAACTAAGTAACTAAGTAATTAAGTAAGTAAGTATGTAAGTAAGTAACTAAGCAACTCAGTAAGTAAGCAAGTAAGTAAGTAAGTAAGTAAATAAGTAATTAAGTAAATAAGTAAGTATGTTAGTAAGTAAGTAAGTAACTAAATAAGTAATCAAGTAAGTATGTAAGTTAGTAAGTAAGTAAGTAAGTAACTAAGTAAGTAAGTAAGTAAGTAAGTAACTAAGTAAATAAGTAAGTAAGTAAGTAAGTAAGTAAGCAAGTAAGTAAGTAAGTAAGTAATCAAGTAAGTAAGTAAGTAAGTTAGTAAGTAAGTAAGTATGTAACTAAGTCAGTAAGTAAGTAAGTAAGTAAGTAACTAAGTAAGTAAGTAAGTAAGTAAGTAAGTAACTAAGTAAGTAAGTAAGTAAGTAAGTAAGTAAGTAAGTAAGTAAGTAAGTAAGTAA
>CASBPS010000146.1:365000-385000 GCA_949126835.1 Anisus vortex
GTGGTTTTGGCTTGGTTTCTTGCCGTACAAAAGCAGATTTGTGGTTTTGGTTTCTCCACAAACCGTACAACGACTTGACTAGCAGATTTGTGGTAATGGCGCTTCTGTTCTGGCCGTACAACGACTTGAATAGCAGATTTGTGGTTTTAGCTTCTCTTTTGGCCGTGTAAAACATCAGATTTGTGGTTTTTGCTTCTCCACAAAACGTACAACGACTTGAATAGCAGATTTGTGGTTTGGGATTCTCTTTTGGCCGTAAAAGAGCAGATTTGTGGTTTTGGCTTGGTTTCTGGCCGTACAAAAGCAGATTTGTGGTTTTGGCTTCTCCACAAACCGTACAACGACTTGACTAGCAGATTTGTGGTAATGGCGCTTCTGTTCTGGCCGTACAACGACTTGAATAGCAGATTTGTGGTTTTAGCTTCTCTTTTGGCCGTAAAACAGCAGATTTCTGGTTTTGGCATCTCTACTGGCCGTAAAACAGCAGATTTGTGGTTTTGGCTTCTCTACTGGCCGTACAACTGCAGAATTGTTGATTTGGCTTTTCCACAAACCGTACAACGACTTGACTATCACATTTGTGGTAATGGCGCTTCTGTTCTGGCCGTACAACGACTTGAATAGCAGATTTGTGGTTTTAGCTTCTTTCTGGCCGTAAAACAGCAGATTTGTTATTTTGGCTTCTCTTTTGGCCGTAAAACATCAGATTTGTGGTTTTGGCTTCTCCACATAACGTACAACGACTTGAATAGCATATTTGTGGTTTGGGATTCTCTTTTGGCCGTCGAAAAGCAGATTTCTGGTTTTGGCTTCTCCACAAACCGTACAACGACTTGACTAGCAGATTTGTGGTAATGGCGCTTCTGTTCTGGCCGTACAACGACTTGAATAGCAGATTTGTGGTTTTAGCTTCTCTTTTGGCCGTAAAACAGCAGATTTCTGGTTTTGGCATCTCTACTGGCCGTAAAACAGCAGATTTGTGGTTTTGGCTTCTCTACTGGCCGTACAACTGCAGAATTGTTGATTTGGCTTTTCCACAAACCGTACAACGACTTGACTAACAGATTTGTGGCAATGGCTTCTCTTTTCGCCGTAATACAGCAGATTTGTGGTTTTGGCTTTTCTACTGGCCGTACAAAAGCAGATTTGTGGTTTTGGCTTCTCCAGAAACCGTACAACGACTTGAAAAGCAGATTTCTGGTTTTGGCTCCTTCTCTGGCCATACAAAAGCAGATTTCTTGTTTTGGCTTCTTTTCTGGCCGTAAAACAGCAGATTTGTCGTTTTGGCTTCTCTAGTGGCCGTACAAAAGCAGATTTGTGGTTTTGGCTTCTCTTTTGGCCGTAAAACAGCAGTTTTGTGGTTTTGGCTTCTCCACAAACCGTACAACGACTTGAAAAGCAGATTTCTGGTTTTGGCTTTTTTTCTGGCTGTACAACGACTTGAATAGAAGATTTGTAGTTTTGGCTTCTCTTTTGGCCGTAAAACATCAGATTTGTGGTTTTGGCTTCTCCACAAAACGTACAACGACTTGAATAGCAGATTTCTGGTTTGGGATTCTCTTTTGGCCTTAAAACATCAGATTGTCTGTTTTGGCTTCTCCACAAAACGTACAACGACTTGACTAGCAGATTTGTGGTAATGGCGCTTCTGTTCTGGCCGTACAACGACTTGAATAGCAGATTTGTGGTTTTAGCTTCTCTTTTGGCCGTAAAACAGCAGATTTGTGGTTTTAGCTTCTCTTTCGGCCGTAACACAGCAGATTTATGGTTTTGGCTCTCTCCACAAACCGTACAACGACTTGAATAGCAGATTTCTAGTTTTGGCTCCTATTCTGGCCGTACAACGACTTGAAAAGCAGATTTGTGGTTTTGGCTTCTCCCCAAACCGTACAACGACTTGACTAGCAGATTTGTGGTAATGGCGCTTCTGTTCTGGCTGTACAACGACTTGAATAGCAGATTTGTGGTTTTGGCTTCTCTACTGGCCGTACAAAAGCAGATTTGTGGTTTTGGCTTCTCCAGAAACCGTACAACAACTTGAAAAGCAGATTTCTGGTTTTGGCTCCTTTTCTGGCCGTACAAAAGCAGATTTGTGGTTTTGGCTTTTCCACAATCCGTACAACGACTTGAATAGCAGATTTCTTGTTTTGGCTTCTTTTCTGGCCGTAAAACAGCAGATTTGTGGTTTTGGCTTCTCTAGTGGCCGTACATAAGCAGATTTGTGGTTTTGACTTCTCTTTTGGCAGTAAAACAGCAGTTTTGTGGTTTTGGCTTCTCCACAAACCGTACAACGACTTGAAATGCAGATTTCTGGTTTTGGCTTTTTTTCTGGTCGTACAACGACTTGAATAGAAGATTTGTGGTTTTGGCTTCTCTTTTGACCGTAAAACATCAGATTTGTGATTTTGGCTTCTCCACAAAACGTACAACGACTTGAATAGCAGATTTCTAGTTTTGGCTTCTTTTCTGGCCGTACAACGACTTAAATAGAAGATTTGGGGTTTGGCTTCTCTTTTGGCCGTAAAACATCAGATTTGTGATTTTGGCTTCTCCACAAAACGTACAACGACTTGAATAGCAGATTTGTGGTTTGGGATTCTCTTTTGGCCGTCAAAAAGCAGATTTGTAATTTTGGCTTTGTTTCTGGCCGTACAAAAGCAGATTTGTGGTTTTGGCTTCTCCACAAACCGTACAACGACTTGACTAGCAGACTTGTGGTAATGGCGCTTCTGTTCTGGCCGTACAACGACTTGAATAGCAGATTTGTGGTTTTAGCTTCTCTTTTGGCCGTAAAACATCAGATTTGTGGTTTTTGCTTCTCCACAAAACGTACAACGACTTGAATAGCAGATTTGTGGTTTGGGATTCTCTTTTGGCCGTAAAAGAGCAGATTTGTGGTTTTGGCTTGGTTTCTGGCCGTACAAAAGCAGATTTGTGGTTTTGGCTTCTCCACAAACCGTACAACGACTTGACTAGCAGATTTGTGGTAATGGCGCTTCTGTTCTGGCCGTACAACGACTTGAATAGCAGATTTGTGGTTTTAGCTTCTCTTTTGGCCGTAAAACATCAGATTTGTGGTTTTTGCTTCTCCACAAAACGTACAACGACTTGAATAGCAGATTTGTGGTTTGGTATTCTCTTTTGGCCGTAAAAGAGCAGATTTGTGGTTTTAGCTTGGTTTCTGGCCGTACAAAAGCAGATTTGTGGTTTTGGCTTCTCCACAAACCGTACAACGACTTGACTAGCAGATTTGTGGTAATGGCGCTTCTGTTCTGGCCGTACAACGACTTGAATAGCAGATTTGTTGTTTTAGCTTCTCTTTTGGCCGTAAAACAGCAGATTTGTGGTTTTGGCTTCTCTACTGGCCGTACAACTGCAGAATTGTTGATTTGGCTTTTCCACAAACCGTACAACGACTTGACTATCACATTTGTGTTAATGGCGCTTCTGTTCTGGCCGTACAACGACTTGAATAGCAGATTTGTGGTTTTGGCTTCTTTTCTGGCCGTAAAACAGCAGATTTGTTATTTTGGTTTCACTAGTGGCCGTACAAACGCAGATTTGTGGTTTTGGTTTCTCTTTTGGCCGTAAAACAGCAGTTTTGTGGTTTTGGCTTCTCCACAAACCGTACAACGACTTGAAAAGCAGATTTCTGGTTTGGGCTATTTTTCTGGCCGTACAACGACTTGAATAGAAGATTTGTGGTTTTGGCTTCTCTTTTGGCTGTAAAACATCAGATTTGTGGTTTTGGCTTCTCCACAAAACGTACAACGACTTGAATAGCAGATTTGTGGTTTGGGATTCTCTTTTGGCCGTCGAAAAGCAGATTTGTGGTTTTGGCTTTGTTTCTGGCCGTACAAAAGCAGATTTGTGGGTTTGGCTTCTCCACAAACCGTACAACGACTTGACTAGCAGATTTGTGGTAATGGCGCTTCTGTTCTGGCCGTACAACGACTTGAATAGCAGATTTGTGGTTTTAGCTTCTCTTTTGGCCGTAAAACATCAGATTTGTGGTTTTGGCTTCTCCACAAAATGTACAACGACTTGAATAGCAGATTTGTGGTTTGGGATTCTCTTTTGGCCGTAAAAGAGCAGATTTGTGGTTTTGGCTTGGTTTCTGGCCGTACAAAAGCAGATTTGTGGTTTTGGCTTCTCAACAAACCGTACAACGACTTGAATAGCAGATTTGTGGTAATGGCGCTTCTGTTCTGGCCGTACAACGACTTGAATAGCAGATTTGTGGTTTTAGCTTCTCTTTTGGCCGTAAAACAGCAGATTTGTGGTTTTGGCTTCTCTACTGGCCGTACAACTGCAGAATTGTTGATTTGGCTTTTCCACAAACCGTACAACGACTTGACTAACAGATTTTGGGTAATGGCTTCTCTTTTCGCCGTAATACAGCAGATTTGTGGTTTTGGCTTCTCTACTGGCCGTACAAAAGCAGATTTGTGGTTTTGGCTTCTCCAGAAACCGTACAACGACTTGAAAAGCAGATTTCTGGTTTTGGCTCCTTTTCTGGCCATACAAAAGCAGATTTGTGGTTTTGGCTTTTCCACAATCCGTACAACGACTTGAATAGCAGATTTCTTGTTTTGGCTTCTTTTCTGGCCGTAAAACAGCAGATTTGTCGTTTTGGCTTCTCTAGTGGCCGTACAAAAGCAGATTTGTGGTTTTGGCTTCTCTTTTGGCCGTAAAACAGCAGTTTTGTGGTTTTGGCTTCTCCACAAACCGTACAACGACTTGAAAAGCAGATTTCTGGTTTTGGCTTTTTTCCTGGCCGTACAACGACTTGAATAGCAGATTTCTGGTTTGGGATTCTCTTTTGGCCGTAAAACATCAGATTGGTGGTTTTGGCTTCTCCACAAACCGTACAACGACTTGACTAGCAGATTTGTGGTAATGGCGCTTCTGTTCTGGCCGTACAACGACTTGAATAGCAGATTTGTGGTTTTAGCTTCTCTTTTGGCCGTAAAACATCAGATTTGTGGTTTTTGCTTCTCCACAAAACGTACAACGACTTGAATAGCAGATTTGTGGTTTGGGATTCTCTTTTGGCCGTAAAAGAGCAGATTTGTGGTTTTAGCTTGGTTTCTGGCCGTACAAAAGCAGATTTGTGGTTTTGGCTTCTCCACAAACCGTACAACGACTTGACTAGCAGATTTGTGGTAATGGCGCTTCTGTTCTGGCCGTACAACGACTTGAATAGCAGATTTGTGGTTTTAGCTTCTCTTTTGGCCGTAAAACAGCAGATTTCTGGTTTTGGCATCTCTACTGGCCGTAAAACAGCAGATTTGTGGTTTTGGCTTCTCTACTGGCCGTACAACTGCAGAATTGTTGATTTGGCTTTTCCACAAACCGTACAACGACTTGACTATCACATTTGTGGTAATGGCGCTTCTGTTCTGGCCGTACAACGACTTGAATAGCAGATTTGTGGTTTTGGCTTCTTTTCTGGCCGTAAAACAGCAGATTTGTTATTTTGGTTTCTCTAGTGGCCGTACAAAAGCAGATTTGTGGTTTTGGCTTCTCTTTTGGCCATAAAACAGCAGTTTTGTGGTTTTGGCTTCTCCACAAACCGTACAACGACTTGAAAAGCAGATTTCTGGTTTTGGCTATTTTTCTGGCCGTACAACGACTTGAATAGAAGATTTGTGGTTTTGGCTTCTCTTTTGGCTGTAAAACATCAGATTTGTGGTTTTGGCTTCTCCACAAAACGTACAACGACTTGAATAGCAGATTTGTGGTTTGGGATTCTCTTTTGGCCGTCGAAAAGCAGATTTGTGGTTTTGGCTTTGTTTCTGGCCTTACAAAAGCAGATTTGTGGGTTTGGCTTCTCCACAAACCGTACAACGACTTGACTAGCAGATTTGTGGTAATGGCGCTTCTGTTCTGGCCGTACAACGATTTGAATAGCAGATTTGTGGTTTTAGCTTCTCTTTTGGCCGTAAAACATCAGATTTGTGGTTTTGGCTTCTCCACAAAATGTACAACGACTTGAATAGCAGATTTGTGGTTTGGGATTCTCTTTTGTCCGTAAAAGAGCAGATTTGTGGTTTTGGCTTGGTTTCTGGCCGTACAAAAGCAGATTTGTGGTTTTGGCTTCTCCACAAACCGTACAACGACTTGACTAGCAGATTTGTGGTAATGGCGCTTCTGTTCTGGCCGTACAACGACTTGAATAGCAGATTTGTGGTTTTAGCTTCTCTTTTGGCCGTAAAACAGCAGATTTCTGGTTTTGGCATCTCAACTGGCCGTAAAACAGCAGATTTGTGGTTTTGGCTTCTCTACTGGCCGTACAACTGCAGAATTGTTGATTTGGCTTTTCCACAAACCGTACAACGACTTGACTAACAGATTTGTGGTAATGGCTTCTCTTTTCGCCGTAATACAGCAGATTTGTGGTTTTGGCTTCTCTACCGGCCGTACAAAAGCAGATTTGTGGTTTTGGCTTCTCCAGAAACCGTACAACGACTTGAAAAGCAGATTTCTGGTTTTGGCTCCTTTTCTGGCCATACAAAAGCAGATTTGTGGTTTTGGCTTTTCCACAATCCGTACAACGACTTGAATAGCAGATTTCTTGTTTTGGCTTCTTTTCTGGCCGTAAAACAGCAGATTTGTCGTTTTGGCTTCTCTAGTGGCCGTACAAAAGCAGATTTGTGGTTTTGGCTTCTCTTTTGGCCGTAAAACAGCAGTTTTGTGGTTTTGGCTTCTCCACAAACCGTACAACGACTTGAAAAGCAGATTTCTGGTTTTGGCTTTTTTCCTGGCCGTACAACGACTTGAATAGCAGATTTCTGGTTTGGGATTCTCTTTTGGCCGTAAAACATCAGATTGGTGGTTTTGGCTTCTCCACAAAACGTACAACGACTTGACTAGCAGATTTGTGGTAATGGCGCTTCTGTTCTGGCCGTACAACGACTTGAACAGCAGATTTGTGGTTTTGGCTTCTCTTTTGGCCGTAAAACAGCAGATTTGTGGTTTTAGCTTCTCTTTTGGCCGTAACACAGCAGATTTATGGTTTTGGCTCTCTCCACAAACCGTACAACGACTTGAATAGCAGATTCCAGTTTTGGCTCCTATTCTGGCTGTACAACGACTTAAAAAGCAGATTTGTGGTTTTGGCTTCTCCCCAAACCGTACAACGACTTGACTAGCAGATTTGTGGTAATGGCGCTTCTGTTCTGGCTGTACAACGACTTGAATAGCAGATTTGTGGTTTTGGCTTCTCTTTTTGCCGTAATACAGCAGATTTGTGGTTTTGGCTTCTCTACTGGCCGTACAAAAGCAGATTTGTGGTTTTTGCTTCTCCAGAAACCGTACAACAACTTGAAAAGCAGATTTCTGGTTTTGGCTCCTTTTCTGGCCGTAAAACAGCAGATTTGTGGTTTTGGCTTCTCTAGTGGCCGTACAAAAGCAGATTTGTGGTTTTGACTTCTCTTTTCGCAGTAAAACAGCAGTTTTGTGGTTTTGGCTTCTTCACAAACCGTACAAGGACTTGAAATGCAGATTTCTGGTTTTGGCTTTTTTTCTGGCCGTACAACGACTTGAATAGAAGATTTGTGGTTTTGGCTTCTCTTTTGGCCGTAAAACATCAGATTTGTGATTTTGGCTTCTCCACAAAACGTACAACGACTTGAATAGCAGATTTCTAGTTTTGGCTTTTTTTCTGGCCGTACAACGACTCGAATAGAAGATTTGTGGTTTTGGCTTCTCTTTTGGCCGTAAAACATCAGATTTTTGATTTTGGCTTCTCCACAAAACGTACAACGACTTGAATAGCAGATTTGTGGTTTGGGATTCTCTTTTGGCCGTCAAAAAGCAGATTTGTGATTTTGGCTTTGTTTCTGGCCGTACAAAAGCAGATTTGTGGTTTTGACTTCTCCACAAACCGTACAACGACTTGACTAGCAGATTTGTGGTAATGGCGCTTCTGTTCTGGCCGTACAACGACTTGAATAGCAGATTTGTGGTTTTAGCTTCTCTTTTGGCCGTAAAAAGTCAGAATTTTGGTTTTTGCTTCTCCACAAAACTTACAACGACTTGAATAGCAGATTTGTGGTTTGGGATTCTCTTTTGGCCGTCGAAAAGCAGATTTGTGGTTTTGGCTTTGTTTCTGGCCTTACAAAAGCAGATTTGTGGGATGGCTTCTCCACAAACCGTACAACGACTTGACTAGCAGATTTGTGGTAATGGCGCTTCTGTTCTGGCCGTACAACGACTTGAATAGCAGATTTGTGGTTTTAGCTTCTCTTTTGGCCGTAAAACATCAGATTTGTGGTTTTGGCTTCTCCACAAAATGTACAACGACTTGAATAGCAGATTTGTGGTTTGGGATTATCTTTTGTCCGTAAAAGAGCACATTTGTGGTTTTGGCTTGGTTTCTGGCCGTACAAAAGCAGATTTGTGGTTTTGGCTTCTCCACAAACCGTACAACGACTTGACTAGCAGATTTGTGGTAATGGCGCTTCTGTTCTGGCCGTACAACGACTTGAATAGCAGATTTGTGGTTTTAGCTTCTCTTTTGGCCGTAAAACAGCAGATTTCTGGTTTTGGCATCTCAACTGGCCGTAAAACAGCAGATTTGTGGTTTTGGCTTCTCTACTGGCCGTACAACTGCAGAATTGTTGATTTGGCTTTTCCACAAACCGTACAACGACTTGACTAACAGATTTGTGGTAATGGCTTCTCTTTTCGCCGTAATACAGCAGATTTGTGGTTTTGGCTTCTCTACCGGCCGTACAAAAGCAGATTTGTGGTTTTGGCTTCTCCAGAAACCGTACAACGACTTGAAAAGCAGATTTCTGGTTTTGGCTCCTTTTCTGGCCATACAAAAGCAGATTTGTGGTTTTGGCTTTTCCACAATCCGTACAACGACTTGAATAGCAGATTTCTTGTTTTGGCTTCTTTTCTGGCCGTAAAACAGCAGATTTGTCGTTTTGGCTTCTCTAGTGGCCGTACAAAAGCAGATTTGTGGTTTTGGCTTCTCTTTTGGCCGTAAAACAGCAGTTTTGTGGTTTTGGCTTCTCCACAAACCGTACAACGACTTGAAAAGCAGATTTCTGGTTTTGGCTTTTTTCCTGGCCGTACAACGACTTGAATAGCAGATTTCTGGTTTGGGATTCTCTTTTGGCCGTAAAACATCAGATTGGTGGTTTTGGCTTCTCCACAAAACGTACAACGACTTGACTAGCAGATTTGTGGTAATGGCGCTTCTGTTCTGGCTGTACAGCGACTTGAATAGCAGATTTGTGGTTTTGGCTTCTCTTTTTGCCGTAATACAGCAGATTTGTGGTTTTGGCTTCTCTACTGGCCGTACAAAAGCAGATTTGTGGTTTTTGCTTCTCCAGAAACCGTACAACAACTTGAAAAGCAGATTTCTGGTTTTGGCTCCTTTTCTGGCCGTAAAACAGCAGATTTGTGGTTTTGGCTTCTCTAGTGGCCGTACAAAAGCAGATTTGTGGTTTTGACTTCTCTTTTCGCAGTAAAACAGCAGTTTTGTGGTTTTGGCTTCTTCACAAACCGTACAAGGACTTGAAATGCAGATTACTGGTTTTGGCTTTTTTTCTGGCCGTACAACGACTTGAATAGAAGATTTGTGGTTTTGGCTTCTCTTTTGGCCGTAAAACATCAGATTTGTGATTTTGGCTTCTCCACAAAACGTACAACGACTTGAATAGCAGATTTCTAGTTTTGGCTTTTTTTCTGGCCGTACAACGACTCGAATAGAAGATTTGTGGTTTTGGCTTCTCTTTTGGCCGTAAAACATCAGATTTTTGATTTTGGCTTCTCCACAAAACGTACAACGACTTGAATAGCAGATTTGTGGTTTGGGATTCTCTTTTGGCCGTCAAAAAGCAGATTTGTGATTTTGGCTTTGTTTCTGGCCGTACAAAAGCAGATTTGTGGTTTTGACTTCTCCACAAACCGTACAACGACTTGACTAGCAGATTTGTGGTAATGGCGCTTCTGTTCTGGCCGTACAACGACTTGAATAGCAGATTTGTGGTTTTAGCTTCTCTTTTGGCCGTAAAAAGTCAGAATTTTGGTTTTTGCTTCTCCACAAAACTTACAACGACTTGAATAGCAGATTTGTGGTTTGGGATTCTCTTTTGGCCGTAAAAGAGCAGATTTGTGGTTTTGGCTTGGTTTCTGGCCGTACAAAAGCAGATTTGTGGTTTTGGCTTCTCCACAAACCGTACAACGACTTGACTAGCAGATTTGTGGTAATGGCGCTTCTGTTCTGGCCGTACAACGACTTGAATAGCAGATTTGTGGTTTTAGCTTCTCTTTTGGCCGTAAAACATCAGATTGGTGGTTTTGGCTTCTCCACAAAACGTACAACGACTTGACTAGCAGATTTGTGGTAATGGCGCTTCTGTTCTGGCCGTACAACGACTTGAATAGCAGATTTGTGGTTTTAGCTTCTCTTTTGGCCGTAAAACAGCAGATTTGTGGTTTTAGCTTCTCTTTTGGCCGTAACACAGCAGATTTATGGTTTTGGCTCTCTCCAAAAACCGTACAACGACTTGAATAGCAGATTTCTGGTTTTGGCTCCTTTTCTGGCCGTACAAAAGCAGATTTGTGGTTTTGTCTTTTCCTCAATCCGTACAACGACTTGAATAGCAGATTTCTTGTTTTGGCTTCTTTTCTGGCCGTAAAACAGCAGATTTGTGGTTTTGGCTTCTCTAGTGGCCGTACAAAAGCAGATTTGTGGTTTTGACTTCTCTTTTGGCAGTAAAACAGCAGTTTTGTGGTTTTGGCTTCTCCACAAACCGTACAACGACTTGAAATGCAGATTTCTGGTTTTGGCTTTTTTTCTGGCCGTACAACGACTTGAATAGAAGATTTGTGGTTTTGGCTTCTCTTTTGGCCGTAAAACATCAGATTTGTGATTTTGGCTTCTCCACAAAACGTACAACGACTTGAATAGCAGATTTCTAGTTTTGGCTTCTTTTCTGGCCGTACAACGACTTGAATAGAAGATTTGTGGTTTTAGCTTCTCTTTTGGCCGTAAAACATCAGATTTGTGGTTTTGGCTTCTCCACAAAACGTACAACGACTTGAATAGCAGATTTGTGGTTTGGGATTCTCTTTTGGCCGTAAAAGAGCAGATTTGTGGTTTTGGCTTGGTTTCTTGCCGTACAAAAGCAGATTTGTGGTTTTGGTTTCTCCACAAACCGTACAACGACTTGACTAGCAGATTTGTGGTAATGGCGCTTCTGTTCTGGCCGTACAACGACTTGAATAGCAGATTTGTGGTTTTAGCTTCTCTTTTGGCCGTGTAAAACATCAGATTTGTGGTTTTTGCTTCTCCACAAAACGTACAACGACTTGAATAGCAGATTTGTGGTTTGGGATTCTCTTTTGGCCGTAAAAGAGCAGATTTGTGGTTTTGGCTTGGTTTCTGGCCGTACAAAAGCAGATTTGTGGTTTTGGCTTCTCCACAAACCGTACAACGACTTGACTAGCAGATTTGTGGTAATGGCGCTTCTGTTCTGGCCGTACAACGACTTGAATAGCAGATGTGTGGTTTTAGCTTCTCTTTTGGCCGTAAAACAGCAGATTTCTGGTTTTGGCATCTCTACTGGCCGTAAAACAGCAGATTTGTGGTTTTGGCTTCTCTACTGGCCGTACAACTGCAGAATTGTTGATTTGGCTTTTCCACAAACCGTACAACGACTTGACTATCACATTTGTGGTAATGGCGCTTCTGTTCTGGCCGTACAACGACTTGAATAGCAGATTTGTGGTTTTGGCTTCTTTCTGGCCGTAAAACAGCAGATTTGTTATTTTGGCTTCTCTTTTGGCCGTAAAACATCAGATTTGTGGTTTTGGCTTCTCCACAAAACGTACAACGACTTGAATAGCATATTTGTGGTTTGGGATTCTCTTTTGGCTGTCGAAAAGCAGATTTCTGGTTTTGGCTATTTTTCTGGCCGTACAAAAGCAGATTTGTGGGTTTGGCTTCTCCACAAACCGTACAACGACTTGACTAGCAGATTTGTGGTAATGGCGCTTCTGTTCTGGCCGTACAACGACTTGAATAGCAGATTTGTGGTTTTAGCTTCTCTTTTGGCCGTAAAACATCAGATTTGTGGTTTTGGCTTCTCCACAAAATGTACAACGTCTTGAATAGCAGATTTGTGGTTTGGGATTCTCTTTTGGCCGTAAAAGAGCAGATTTGTGGTTTTGGCTTGGTTTCTGGCCGTACAAAAGCAGATTTGTGGTTTTTGCTTCTCCACAAACCGTACAACGACTTGACTAGCAGATTTGTGGTAATGGCGCTTCTGTTCTGGCCGTACAACGACTTGAATAGCAGATTTGTGGTTTTAGCTTCTCTTTTGGCCGTAAAACAGCAGATTTCTGGTTTTGGCATCTCTACTGGCCGTAAAACAGCAGATTTGTGGTTTTGGCTTCTCTACTGGCCGTACAACTGCAGAATTGTTGATTTGGCTTTTCCACAAACCGTACAACGACTTGACTAACAGATTTGTGGCAATGGCTTCTCTTTTCGCCGTAATACAGCAGATTTGTGGTTTTGGCTTTTCTACTGGCCGTACAAAAGCAGATTTGTGGTTTTGGCTTCTCCAGAAACCGTACAACGACTTGAAAAGCAGATTTCTGGTTTTGGCTCCTTCTCTGGCCATACAAAAGCAGATTTCTTGTTTTGGCTTCTTTTCTGGCCGTAAAACAGCAGATTTGTCGTTTTGGCTTCTCTAGTGGCCGTACAAAAGCAGATTTGTGGTTTTGGCTTCTCTTTTGGCCGTAAAACAGCAGTTTTGTGGTTTTGGCTTCTCCACAAACCGTACAACGACTTGAAAAGCAGATTTCTGGTTTTGGCTTTTTTTCTGGCCGTACAACGACTTGAATAGAAGATTTGTAGTTTTGGCTTCTCTTTTGGCCGTAAAACATCAGATTTGTGGTTTTGGCTTCTCCACAAAACGTACAACGACTTGAATAGCAGATTTCTGGTTTGGGATTCTCTTTTGGCCGTAAAACATCAGATTGGTGGTTTTGGCTTCTCCACAAAACGTACAACGACTTGACTAGCAGATTTGTGGTAATGGCGCTTCTGTTCTGGCCGTACAACGACTTGAATAGCAGATTTGTGGTTTTAGCTTCTCTTTTGGCCGTAAAACAGCAGATTTGTGGTTTTAGCTTCTCTTTCGGCCGTAACACAGCAGATTTATGGTTTTGGCTCTCTCCACAAACCGTACAACGACTTGAATAGCAGATTTCTAGTTTTGGCTCCTATTCTGGCCGTACAACGACTTGAAAAGCAGATTTGTGGTTTTGGCTTCTCCCCAAACCGTACAACGACTTGACTAGCAGATTTGTGGTAATGGCGCTTCTGTTCTGGCTGTACAACGACTTGAATAGCAGATTTGTGGTTTTGGCTTCTCTACTGGCCGTACAAAAGCAGATTTGTGGTTTTGGCTTCTCCAGAAACCGTACAACAACTTGAAAAGCAGATTTCTGGTTTAGGCTCCTTTTCTGGCCGTACAAAAGCAGATTTGTGGTTTTGGCTTTTCCACAATCCGTACAACGACTTGAATAGCAGATTTCTTGTTTTGGCTTCTTTTCTGGCCGTAAAACAGTAGATTTGTGGTTTTGGCTTCTCTAGTGGCCGTACAAAAGCAGATTTGTGGTTTTGACTTCTCTTTTGGCAGTAAAACAGCAGTTTTGTGGTTTTGGCTTCTCCACAAACCGTACAACGACTTGAAATGCAGATTTCTGGTTTTGGCTTTTTTTCTGGCCGTACAACGACTTGAATAGAAGATTTGTGGTTTTGGCTTCTCTTTTGACCGTAAAACATCAGATTTGTGATTTTGGCTTCTCCACAAAACGTACAACGACTTGAATAGCAGATTTCTAGTTTTGGCTTCTTTTCTGGCCGTACAACGACTTAAATAGAAGATTTGGGGTTTGGCTTCTCTTTTGGCCGTAAAACATCAGATTTGTGATTTTGGCTTCTCCACAAAACGTACAACGACTTGAATAGCAGATTTGTGGTTTGGGATTCTCTTTTGGCCGTCAAAAAGCAGATTTGTAATTTTGGCTTTGTTTCTGGCCGTACAAAAGCAGATTTGTGGTTTTGGCTTCTCCACAAACCGTACAACGACTTGACTAGCAGACTTGTGGTAATGAAGCTTCTGTTCTGGCCGTACAACGACTTGAATAGCAGATTTGTGGTTTGGGATTCTCTTTTGGCCGTAAAAGAGCAGATTTGTGGTTTTGGCTTGGTTTCTGGCCGTACAAAAGCAGATTTGTGGTTTTGGCTTCTCCACAAACCGTACAACGACTTGACTAGCAGATTTGTGGTAATGGCGCTTCTGTTCTGGCCGTACAACGACTTGAATAGCAGATTTGTTGTTTTAGCTTCTCTTTTGGCCGTAAAACAGCAGATTTCTGGTTTTGGCATCTCTACTGGCCGTAAAACAGCAGATTTGTGGTTTTGGCTTCTCTACTGGCCGTACAACTGCAGAATTGTTGATTTGGCTTTTCCACAAACCGTACAACGACTTGACTATCACATTTGTGGTAATGGCGCTTCTGTTCTGGCCGTACAACGACTTGAATAGCAGATTTGTGGTTTTGGCTTCTTTTCTGGCCGTAAAACAGCAGATTTGTTATTTTGGTTTCTCTAGTGGCCGTACAAAAGCAGATTTGTGGTTTTGGCTTCTCTTTTGGCCGTAAAACAGCAGTTTTGTGGTTTTGGCTTCTCCACAAACCGTACAACGACTTGAAAAGCAGATTTCTGGTTTTGGCTATTTTTCTGGCCATACAACGACTTGAATAGAAGATTTGTGGTTTTGGCTTCTCTTTTGGCTGTAAAACATCAGATTTGTGGTTTTGGCTTCTCCACAAAACGTACAACGACTTGAATAGCAGATTTGTGATTTGGCCGTCGAAAAGCAGATTTGTGGTTTTGGCTTTGTTTCTGGCCGTACAAAAGCAGATTTGTGGGTTTGGCTTCTCCACAAACCGTACAACGACTTGACTAGCAGATTTGTGGTAATGGCGCTTCTGTTCTGGCCGTACAACGACTTGAATAGCAGATTTGTGGTTTTAGCTTCTCTTTTGGCCGTAAAACATCAGATTTGTGGTTTTGGCTTCTCCACAAAATGTACAACGACTTGAATAGCAGATTTGTGATTTGGGATTCTCTTTTGGCCGTAAAAGAGCAGATTTGTGGTTTTGGCTTCTCTACTGGCCGTACAAAAGCAGATTTGTGGTTTTGGCTTCTCCAGAAACCGTACAACGACTTGAAAAGCAGATTTCTGGTTTTGGCTCCTTTTCTGGCCATACAAAAGCAGATTTGTGGTTTTGGCTTTTCCACAATCCGTACAACGACTTGAATAGCAGATTTCTTGTTTTGGCTTCTTTTCTGGCCGTAAAACAGCAGATTTGTCGTTTTGGCTTCTCTAGTGGCCGTACAAAAGCAGATTTGTGGTTTTGGCTTCTCTTTTGGCCGTAAAACAGCAGTTTTGTGGTTTTGGCTTCTCCACAAACCGTACAACGACTTGAAAAGCAGATTTCTGGTTTTGGCTTTTTTCCTGGCCGTACAACGACTTGAATAGCAGATTTCTGGTTTGGGATTCTCTTTTGGCCGTAAAACATCAGATTGGTGGTTTTGGCTTCTCCACAAACCGTACAACGACTTGACTAGCAGATTTGTGGTAATGGCGCTTCTGTTCTGGCCGTACAACGACTTGAATAGCAGATTTGTGGTTTTAGCTTCTCTTTTGGCCGTAAAACATCAGATTTGTGGTTTTTGCTTCTCCACAAAACGTACAACGACTTGAATAGCAGATTTGTGGTTTGGGATTCTCTTTTGGCCGTTAAAGAGCAGATTTGTGGTTTAAGCTTGGTTTCTGGCCGTACAAAAGCAGATTTGTGGTTTTGGCTTCTCCACAAACCGTACAACGACTTGACTAGCAGATTTGTGGTAATTGCGCTTCTGTTCTGGCCGTACAACGACTTGAATAGCAGATTTGTGGTTTTAGCTTCTCTTTTGGCCGTAAAACAGCAGATTTCTGGTTTTGGCATCTCTACTGGCCGTAAAACAGCAGATTTGTGGTTTTGGCTTCTCTACTGGCCGTACAACTGCAGAATTGTTGATTTGGCTTTTCCACAAACCGTACAACGACTTGACTATCACATTTGTGGTAATGGCGCTTCTGTTCTGGCCGTACAACGACTTGAATAGCAGATTTGTGGTTTTGGCTTCTTTTCTGGCCGTAAAACAGCAGATTTGTTATTTTGGTTTCTCTAGTGGCCGTACAAAAGCAGATTTGTGGTTTTGGCTTCTCTTTTGGCCATAAAACAGCAGTTTTGTGGTTTTGGCTTCTCCACAAACCGTACAACGACTTGAAAAGCAGATTTCTGGTTTTGGCTATTTTTCTGGCCGTACAACGACTTGAATAGAAGATTTGTGGTTTTGGCTTCTCTTTTGGCTGTAAAACATCAGATTTGTGGTTTTGGCTTCTCCACAAAACGTACAACGACTTGAATAGCAGATTTGTGGTTTGGGATTCTCTTTTGGCCGTCGAAAAGCAGATTTGTGGTTTTGGCTTTGTTTCTGGCCGTACAAAAGCAGATTTGTGGGTTTGGCTTCTCCACAAACCGTACAACGACTTGACTAGCAGATTTGTGGTAATGGCGCTTCTGTTCTGGCCGTACAACGACTTGAATAGCAGATTTGTGGTTTTAGCTTCTCTTTTGGCCGTAAAACATCAGATTTGTGGTTTTGGCTTCTCCACAAAATGTACAACGACTTGAATAGCAGATTTGTGGTTTGGGATTCTCTTTTGGCCGTAAAAGAGCAGATTTGTGGTTTTGGCTTGGTTTCTGGCCGTACAAAAGCAGATTTGTGGTTTTGGCTTCTCCACAAACCGTACAACGACTTGACTAGCAGATTTGTGGTAATGGCGCTTCTGTTCTGGCCGTACAACGACTTGAATAGCAGATTTGTGGTTTTAGCTTCTCTTTTGGCCGTAAAACAGCAGATTTCTGGTTTTGGCATCTCAATTGCCGTAAAACAGCAGATTTGTGGTTTTGGCTTCTCTACTGGCCGTACAACTGCAGAATTGTTGATTTGGCTTTTCCACAAACCGTACAACGACTTGACTAACAGATTTGTGGTAATGGCTTCTCTTTTCGCCGTAATACAGCAGATTTGTGGTTTTGGCTTCTCTACTGGCCGTACAAAAGCAGATTTGTGGTTTTGGCTTCTCCAGAAACCGTACAACGACTTGAAAAGCAGATTTCTGGTTTTGGCTCCTTTTCTGGCCATACAAAAGCAGATTTGTGGTTTTGGCTTTTCCACAATCCGTACAACGACTTGAATAGCAGATTTCTTGTTTTGGCTTCTTTTCTGGCCGTAAAACAGCAGATTTGTCGTTTTGGCTTCTCTTGTGGCCGTACAAAAGCAGATTTGTGGTTTTGGCTTCTCTTTTGGCCGTAAAACAGCAGTTTTGTGGTTTTGGCTTCTCCACAAACCGTACAACGACTTGAAAAGCAGATTTCTGGTTTTGGCTTTTTTCCTGGCCGTACAACGACTTGAATAGCAGATTTCTGGTTTGGGATTCTCTTTTGGCCGTAAAACATCAGATTGGTGGTTTTGGCTTCTCCACAAAACGTACAACGACTTGACTAGCAAATTTGTGGTAATGGCGCTTCTGTTCTGGCCGTACAACGACTTGAATAGCAGATTTGTGGTTTTAGCTTCTCTTTTGGCCGTAAAACAGCAGATTTGTGGTTTTAGCTTCTCTTTTGGCCGTAACACAGCAGATTTATGGTTTTGGCTCTCTCCACAAACCGTACAACGACTTGAATAGCAGATTCTAGTTTTGGCTCCTATTCTGGCCGTACAACGACTTAAAAAGCAGATTTGTGGTTTTGGCTTCTCCCCAAACCGTACAACGACTTGACTAGCAGATTTGTGGTAATGGCGCTTCTGTTCTGGCTGTACAACGACTTGAATAGCAGATTTGTGGTTTTGGCTTCTCTTTTTGCCGTAATACAGCAGATTTGTGGTTTTGGCTTCTCTACTGGCCGTACAAAAGCAGATTTGTGGTTTTTGCTTCTCCAGAAACCGTACAACAACTTGAAAAGCAGATTTCTGGTTTTGGCTCCTTTTCTTGCCGTACAAAAGCAGATTTGTGGTTTTGGCTTTTCCACAATCCGTACAAAGACTTGAATAGCAGATTTCTTGTTTTGGCTTCTTTTCTGGCCGTAAAACAGCAGATTTGTGGTTTTGACTTCTCTTTTGGCAGTAAAACAGCAGTTTTGTGGTTTTGGCTTCTTCACAAACCGTACAACGACTTGAAATGCAGATTTCTAGTTTTGGCTTTTTTTCTGGCCGTACAACGACTTGAATAGAAGATTTGTGGTTTTGGCTTCTCTTTTGGCCGTAAAACATCAGATTTGTGATTTTGGCTTCTCCACAAAACGTACAACGACTTGAATAGCAGATTTCTAGTTTTGGCTTTTTTTCTGGCCGTACAACGACTTGAATAGAAGATTTGTGGTTTTGGCTTCTCTTTTGGACGTAAAACATCAGATTTGTGATTTTGGCTTCTCCACAAAACGTACAACGACTTGAATAGCAGATTTGTGGTTTGGGATTCTCTTTTGGCCGTCAAAAAGCAGATATGTGATTTTGGCTTTGTTTCTGGCCGTACAAAAGCAGATTTGTGGTTTTGGCTTCTCCACAAACCGTACAACGACTTGACTAGCAGATTTGTGGTAATGGCGCTTCTGTTCTGGCCGTACAACGACTTGAATAGCAGATTTGTGGTTTTAGCTTCTCTTTTGGCCGTAAAAAGTCAGAATTTTGGTTTTTGCTTCTCCACAAAACTTACAACGACTTGAATAGCAGATTTGTGGTTTGGGATTCTCTTTTGGCCGTAAAAGAGCAGATTTGTGGTTTTGGCTTGGTTTATGGCCGTACAAAAGCAGATTTGTGGTTTTGGCTTCTCCACAAACCGTACAACGACTTGACTAGCAGATTTGTGGTAATGGCGCTTCTGTTCTGGCCGTACAACGACTTGAATAGCAGATTTGTGGTTTTAGCTTCTCTTTTGGCCGTAAAACATCAGATTTGTGACTTTTGCTTCTCCACAAAACGTACAACGACTTAAATAGCAGATTTGTGGTTTGTGATTCTCTTTTGGCCGTAAAAAGTCAGAATTTTGGTTTTTGCTTCTCCACAAAACTTACAACGACTTGAATAGCAGATTTGTGGTTTGGGATTCTCTTTTGGCCGTAAAAGAGCAGATTTGTGGTTTTGGCTTGGTTTCTGGCCGTACAAAAGCAGATTTGTGGTTTTGGCTTCTCCACAAACCTTACAACGACTTGACTAGCGGATTTTTGGTAATGGCGCTTCTGTTCTGGCCCTACAACGACTTGAATAGCAGATTTGTGGTTTTAGCTTCTCTTTTGGCCGTAAAACAGCAGATTTCTGGTTTTGGCATCTCTACTGGCCGTAAAACAGCAGATTTGTGGTTTTGGCTTCTCTACTGGCCGTACAACTGCAGAATTGTTGATTTGGCTTTTCCACAAACCGTACAACGACTTGACTATCACAATTGTGGTAATGGCGCTTCTGTTCTGGCCGTACAACGACTTGAATAGCAGATTTGTGGTTTTGGCTTCTCTTTTCGCCGTAATACAGCAGATTTGTGGTTTTGGCTTCTCTACTGGCCGTACAAAAGCAGATTTGTGGTTTTGGCTTCTCCAGAAACCGTACAACGACTTGAAAAGCAGCTTTCTGGTTTTGGCTCCTTTTCTGGCCATACAAAAGCAGATTTGTGGTATTGGCTTTTCCACAATCCGTACAACGACTTGAATAGCAAATTTCTTGTTTTGGCTTCTTTTCTGGCCGTAAAACAGCAGATTTGTTATTTTGGTTTCTCTAGTGGCCGTACAAAAGCAGATTTGAGGTTTTGGCTTCTCTTTTGGCCGTAAAACAGCAATTTTGTGGTTTTGGCTTCTCC
>CASBPS010000146.1:412500-445005 GCA_949126835.1 Anisus vortex
TTGTTTTGGCTTCTCCACAAACCGTACAACGACTTGAATAGCAGATTTGTGGTAATGGTGCTTCTGTTCTGGCCGTACAACGACTTGAATAGCAGATTTGTGGTTTTGGCTTCTCTTTTCGCCGTAATACAGCAGATTTGTGGTTTTGGCTTCTCTACTAGCCGTACAAAAGCAGATTTGTGGTATTGGCTTCTCCAGAAACCGTACAACGACTTGAAAAGCAGATTTCTTGTTTTGGCTCCTTTTCTGGCCGTACAAAAGCAGATTTGAGGTTTTGGCTTTTCCACAATCCGTATAACGACTTGAATAGCAGATTTCTTGTTTTGGCTTCTTTTCTGGCCGTACAACGACTTGACAAGAAGATTTGTGGTTTTAGCTTCTCTTTTGGCCGTAACACAGCAGATTTATGGTTTTGGCTCTCTCCATAAACCGTACAACGACTTGATTAGCAGATTTCTAGTTTTGGCTTCTTTTCTGGCCGTACAAGGACTTAAAAAGCAGATTTGTTGTTTTGGCTTCTCAACAAACCGTACAACGACTTGACTAGCAGATTTGTGGTAATGGTGCTTCTGTTCTGGCCGTACAACGACTTGAATAGCAGATTTATGGTTTTGGCTTCTCTTTTCGCCAAATACAGCAGATTTGTGGTTTTGGCTTCTCTACTAGCCGTACAAAAGCAGATTTGTGGTTTTGGCTTCTCCAGAAACCGTACGACTTGAAAAGCAGATTTCTGGTTTTGGCTCCTTTTCTGGCCGTACAAAAGCAGATTTGTGGTTTTGGCTTTTCCACAATCCGTACAACGACTTGAATAGCAGATTTCTTGTTTTGGCTTCTTTTCTGGCCGTCCAACGACTTGACAAGAAGATTTGTGGTTTTAAATTCTCTTTTGGTTGTAACACAGCAGATTTATGGTTTTGGCTCTCTCCACAAACCGTACAACGACTTGAATAGCAGATTTCTAGTTTTGGCTTCTTTTCTGGCCGTACAAGGACTTAAAAAGCAGATTTGTTGTTTTGGCTTCTCAACAAACCGTACAACGACTTGACTAGCAGATTTGTGGTAATGGTGCTTCTGTTCTGGCCGTACAACGACTTGAATAGCAGATTTGTCTTTTTGGCTTCTCTTTTCGCCGTAATACAGCAGATTTGTGGTTTTGGCTTCTCTACTGGCCGTACAAAAGCAGATTTGTGGTTTTGGCTTCTCCAGAAACCGTACAAAGACTTGAAAAGCAGATTTCTGGTTTTGGCTCCTTTTCTGACCGTACAAAAACAGATTTATGGTTTTGGCTCTCTCCACAAACCGTACAACGACTTAAATAGCAGATTTCTAGTTTTGGCTTCTTTTCTGGCCGTACAAGGACTTAAAAAGCAGATTTGTTGTTTTGGCTTCTCCACAAACCGTACAACGACTTGACTAGCAGATTTGTGGTAATGGTGCTTCTGTTCTGGCCGTACAACGACTTGAATAGCAGATTTGTGGTTTTGGCTTCTCTTTTCGCCGTAATACAGCAGATTTGTGGTTTTGGCTTCTCTACTGGCCGTACAAAAGCAGATTTGTGGTTTTGGCTTCTCCAGAAACCGTACAAAGACTTGAAAAGCAGATTTCTGGTTTTGGCTCCTTTTCTGGCCGTACAAAAACAGATTTATGGTTTTGGCTCTCTCCACAAACCGTACGACGACTTGAATAGCAGATTTCTAGTTTTGGCTTCTTTTCTGGCCGTACAAGGACTTAAAAAGCAGATTTGTTGTTTTGGCTTCTCCACAAACCGTACAACGACTTGACTAGCAGATTTGTGGTAATGGTGCTTCTGTTCTGGCCGTACAACGACTTGAATAGCAGATTTGTGGTTTTGGCTTCTCTTTTCGCCGTAATACAGCAGATTTGTGGTTTTGGCTTCTCTACTGGCCGTACAAAAGCAGATTTGTGGTTTTGGCTTCTCCAGAAACCGTACAAAGACTTGAAAAGCAGATTTCTGGTTTTGGCTCCTTTTCTGGCCGTACAAAAACAGATTTATGGTTTTGGCTCTCTCCACAAACCGTACAACGACTTGAATAGCAGATTTCTAGTTTTGGCTTCTTTTCTGGCCGTACAAGGACTTAAAAAGCAGATTTGTTGTTTTGGCTTCTCCACAAACCGTCCAACGACTTGACTAGCCGAATTGTGCTAATGGTGCTTCTGTTCTGGCCGTACAACGACTTGAATAGCAGATTTGTGGTTTTGGCTTCTCTTTTCGCCGTAATACAGCAGATTTGTGGTTTTGGCTTCTCTACTGGCCGTACAAAAGCAGATTTGTGGTTTTGGCTTCTCCAGAAACCGTACAACGACTTGAAAAGCAGATTTCTGGTTTTGGCTCCTATTCTGGCCGTACAAAAGCAGATTTGTGGTTTTGGCTTTTCCACAATCCGTACAACGACTTGAATAGCAGATTTCTTGTTTTGGCTTCTTTTCTGGCCGTAAAACAGCAGATGTATGGTTTTGGCTCTCTCCATAAACCGTACAACGACTTGAATAGCAGATTTCTAGTTTTGGCTTTTTTTCTGGCCGTACAAGGACTTAAAAAGCAGATTTCTGGTTTTGGCTCCTATTCTGGCCGTACAATAGCAGATTTGTGGTTTTGGCTTTTCCACAATCCGTACAACGACTTGAATAGCAGATTTCTTGTTTTGGCTTCTTTTCTAACCCTAAAACAGCAGATTTGTGGTTTTGGCTTCTCTACTGGCCGTACAAAAGCAGATTTGTGGTTTTGGCGTTTCCACAGTCCGTACAACGACTTGAATAGCAGATTTCTGGTTTTTGCTTCTCTTTTGGCCTTAAAACAGCAGATTTGTGGTTTTGGCTCCTTTTCTGGCCGTACAAAAGCAGATTTGTGGTTTTGGCTTTTGGTACAACGACTTGAATAGCAGATTTCTTGTTTTGGCTTCTTTTCTGGCCGTAAAACAGCAGATTTATGGTTTTGGCTCTCTCCATAAACCGTACAACGACTTGAATAGCAGATTTCTAGTTTTGGCTTTTTTTCTGGCCGTACAAGGACTTAAAAAGCAGATTTGTTGTTTTGGCTTCTCAACAAACCGTACAACGACTTGACTAGCAGATTTGTGGTAATGGTGCTTCTGTTCTGGCCGTACAACGACTTGAATAGCAGATTTGTGGTTTTGGCTTCTCTTTTCGCCAAATACAGCAGATTTGTGGTTTTGGCTTCTCTACTAGACGTACAAAAGCAGATTTGTGGTTTTGGCTTCTCCAGAAACCGTACAACGACTTGAAAAGCAGATTTCTGGTTTTGGCTCCTTTTCTGGCCGTACAAAAGCAGATTTGTGGTTTTGGCTTTTCCACAATCCGTACAACGACTTGAATAGCATATTTCTTGTTTTGGCTTCTTTTCTGGCCGTCCAACGACTTGACAAGAAGATTTGTGGTTTTAGCTTCTCTTTTGGCCGTAACACAGCAGATTTATGGTTTTGGCTCTCTCCAAAAACCGTACAACGACTTGAATAGCAGATTTCTAGTTTTGGCTTCTTTTCTGGCCGTACAAGGACTTAAAAAGCAGATTTGTTGTTTTGGCTTCTCAACAAACCGTACAACGACTTGACTAGCAGATTTGTGGTAATGGTGCTTCTGTTCTGGCCGTACAATGACTTGAATAGCAGATTTGTGGTTTTGGCTTCTCTTTTCGCCGTAATACAGCAGATTTGTAGTTTTGGCTTCTCTACTGGCCGTACAAAAGCAGATTTGTGGTTTTGGCTTCTCCAGAAACCGTACAAAGACTTGAAAAGCAGATTTCTGGTTTTGGCTCCTTTTCTGGCCGTACAAAAACAGATTTATGGTTTTAGCTCTCTCCACAAACCGTACAACGACTTGAATAGCAGATTTCTAGTTTTGGCATCTTTTCTGGCCGTACAAGGACTTAAAAAGCAGATTTGTTGTTTTGGCTTCTCCACAAACCGTACAACGACTTGACTAGCAGATTTGTGGTAATGGTGCTTCTGTTCTGGCCATACAACGACTTGAATAGCAGATTTGTGGTTTTGGCTTCTCTTTTCGCCGTAATACAGCAGATTTGTGGTTTTGGCTTCTTTACTGGCCGTACAAAAGCAGATTTGTGGTTTTGGCTTCTCCAGAAACCGTACAAAGACTTGAAAAGCAGATTTCTGGTTTTGGCTCCTTTTCTGGCCGTACAAAAACAGATTTATGGTTTTGGCTCTCTCCACAAACCGTACGACGACTTGAATAGCAGATTTCTAGTTTTGGCTTCTTTTCTGGCCGTACAAGGACTTAAAAAGCAGATTTGTTGTTTTGGCTTCTCCACAAACCGTACAACGACTTGACTAGCAGATTTGTGCTAATGGTGCTTCTGTTCTGGCCGTACAACGACTTGAATAGCAGATTTGTGGTTTTGGCTTCTCTTTTCGCCGTAATACAGCAGATTTGTGGTTTTGGCTTCTCTACTGGCCGTACAAAAGCAGATTTGTGGTTTTGGCTTCTCCAGAAACCGTACAACGACTTGAAAAGCAGATTTCTGGTTTTGGCTCCTATTCTGGCCGTACAAAAGCAGATTTGTGCTTTTGGCTTTTCCACAATCCGTACAACGACTTGAATAGCAGATTTCTTGTTTTGGCTTCTTTTCTAACCGTAAAACAGCAGATTTGTGGTTTTGGCTTCTCTACTGGCCGTACAAAAGCAGATTTGTGGTTTTGGCGTTTCCACAGTCCGTACAACGACTTGAATAGCAGATTTCTGGTTTTTGCTTCTCTTTTGGCCTTAAAACAGCAGATTTGTGGTTTTGCCTCCTTTTCTGGCCGTACAAAAGCAGATTTGTGGTTTTGGCTTTTGGTACAACGACTTGAATAGCAGATTTCTTGTTTTGGCTTCTTTTCTGGCCGTAAAACAGCAGATTTATGGTTTTGGCTCTCTCCAAAAACCGTACAACGACTTGAATAGCAGATTTCTAGTTTTGGCTTTTTTTCTGGCCGTACAAGGACTTAAAAAGCAGATTTCTGGTTTTGGCTCCTATTCTGGCCGTACAAAAGCAGATTTGTGGTTTTGGTTTTTCCACAATCCGTACAACGACTTGACTAGCAGATTTCTTGTTTTGGCTTCTTTTCTAACCCTAAAACAGCAGATTTGTGGTTTTGGCTTCTCTACTGGCCGTACAAAAGCAGATTTGTGGTTTTGGCGTTTCCACAGTCCGTACAACGACTTGAATAGCAGATTTCTGGTTTTTGCTTCTCTTTTGGCCTTAAAACAGCAGATTTGTGGTTTTGGCTCCTTTTCTGGCCGTACAAAAGCAGATTTGTGGTTTTGGCTTTTGGTACAACGACTTGAATAGCAGATTTCTTGTTTTGGCTTCTTTTCTGGCCGTAAAACAGCAGATTTATGGTTTTGGCTCTCTCCATAAACCGTACAACGACTTGAATAGCAGATTTCTAGTTTTGGCTTTTTTTCTGACCGTACAAGGACTTAAAAAGCAGATTTGTTGTTTTGGCTTCTCAACAAACCGTACAACGACTTGACTAGCAGATTTGTGGTAATGGTGCTTCTGTTCTGGCCGTACAACGACTTGAATAGCAGATTTGTGGTTTTGGCTTCTCTTTTCGCCAAATACAGCAGATTTGTGGTTTTGGCTTCTCTACTAGACGTACAAAAGCAGATGTGTGGTTTTGGCTTCTCCAGAAACCGTACAACGACTTGAAAAGCAGATTTGTGGTTTTGGCTTTTCCACAATCCGTACAACGACTTGAATAGCATATTTCTTGTTTTGGCTTCTTTTCTGGCCGTCCAACGACTTGACAAGAAGATTTGTGGTTTTAGCTTCTCTTTTGGCCGTAACACAGCAGATTTATGGTTTTGGCTCTCTCCAAAAACCGTACAACGACTTGAATAGCAGATTTCTAGTTTTGGCTTCTTTTCTGGCCGTACAAGGACTTAAAAAGCAGATTTGTTGTTTTGGCTTCTCAACAAACCGTACAACGACTTGACTAGCAGATTTGTGGTAATGGTGCTTCTGTTCTGGCCGTACAATGACTTGAATAGCAGATTTGTGGTTTTGGCTTCTCTTTTCGCCGTAATACAGCAGATTTGTGGTTTTGGCTTCTCTACTGGCCGTACAAAAGCAGATTTGTGGTTTTGGCTTCTCCAGAAACCGTACAAAGACTTGAAAAGCAGATGTCTGGTTTTGGCTCCTTTTCTGGCCGTACAAAAACAGATTTATGGTTTTGGCTCTCTCCACAAACCGTACAACGACTTGAATAGCAGATTTCTAGTTTTGGCTTCTTTTCTGGCCGTACAAGGACTTAAAAAGCAGATTTGTTGTTTTGGCTTCTCCACAAACCGTACAACGACTTGACTAGCAGATTTGTGGTAATGGTGCTTCTGTTCTGGCCGTACAACGACTTGAATAGCAGATTTGTGGTTTTGGCTTCTCTTTTCGCCGTAATACAGCAGATTTGTGGTTTTGGCTTCTTTACTGGCCGTACAAAAGCAGATTTGTGGTTTTGGCTTCTCCAGAAACCGTACAAAGACTTGAAAAGCAGATTTCTGGTTTTGGCTCCTTTTCTGGCCGTACAAAAACAGATTTATGGTTTTGGCTCTCTCCACAAACCGTACGACGACTTGAATAGCAGATTTCTAGTTTTGGCTTCTTTTCTGGTCGTACAAGGACTTAAAAAGCAGATTTGTTGTTTTGGCTTCTCAACAAACCGTACAACGACTTGACTAGCAGATTTGTGCTAATGGTGCTTCTGTTCTGGCCGTACAACGACTTGAATAGCAGATTTGTGGTTTTGGCTTCTCTTTTCGCCGTAATACAGCAGATTTGTGGTTTTGGCTTCTCTACTGGCCGTACAAAAGCAGATTTGTGGTTTTGGCTTCTCCAGAAACCGTACAACGACTTGAAAAGCAGATTTCTGGTTTTGGCTCCTATTCTGGCCGTACAAAAGCAGATTTGTGGTTTTGGCTTTTCCACAATCCGTACAACGACTTGAATAGCAGATTTCTTGTTTTGGCTTCTTTTCTAACCGTAAAACAGCAGATTTGTGGTTTTGGCTTCTCTACTGGCCGTACAAAAGCAGATTTGTGGTTTTGGCGTTTCCACAGTCCGTACAACGACTTGAATAGCAGATTTCTGGTTTTTGCTTCTCTTTTGGCCTTAAAACAGCAGATTTGTGGTTTTGGCTCCTTTTCTGGCCGTACAAAAGCAGATTTGTGGTTTTGGCTTTTGGTACAACGACTTGAATAGCAGATTTCTTGTTTTGGCTTCTTTTCTGGCCGTAAAACAGCAGATTTATGGTTTTGGCTCTCTCCATAAACCGTACAACGACTTGAATAGCAGATTTTAAGTTTTGGCTTTTTTTCTGGCCGTACAAGGACTTAAAAAGCAGATTTGTTGTTTTGGCTTCTCAACAAACCGTACAACGACTAGACTAGCAGATTTGTGGTAATGGTGCTTCTGTTCTGGCCGTACAACGACTTGAATAGCAGATTTGTGGTTTTGGCTTCTCTTTTCGCCAAATACAGCAGATTTGTGGTTTTGGCTTCTCTACAAGACGTACAAAAGCAGATTTGTGGTTTTGGCTTCTCCAGAAACCGTACAACGACTTGAAAGGCAGATTTCTGGTTTTGGCTCCTTTTCTGGCCGTACAAAAGCAGATTTGTGGTTTTGGCTTTTCCACAATCCGTACAACGACTTGAATAGCATATTTCTTGTTTTGGCTTCTTTTCTGGCCGTCCAACGACTTGACAAGAAGATTTGTGGTTTTAGCTTCTCTTTTGGCCGTAACACAGCAGATTTATGGTTTTGGCTTCTTTTCTGGCCGTAAAACAGCAGATTTATGGTTTTGGCTCTCTCCAAAAACCGTACAACGACTTGAATAGCAGATTTCTAGTTTTGGCTTTTTTTCTGGCCGTACAAGGACTTAAAAAGCAGATTTCTGGTTTTGGCTCCTATTCTGGCCGTACAAAAGCAGATTTGTGGTTTTGGCTTTTCCACAATCCGTACAACGACTTGACTAGCAGATTTCTTGTTTTGGCTTCTTTTCTAACCCTAAAACAACAGATTTGTGGTTTTGGCTTCTCTACTGGCCGTACAAAAGCAGATTTGTGGTTTTGGCGTTTCCACAGTCCGTACAACGACTTGAATAGCAGATTTCTGGTTTTTGCTTCTCTTTTGGCCTTAAAACAGCAGATTTGTGGTTTTGGCTCCTTTTCTGGCCGTACAAAAGCAGATTTGTGGTTTTGGCTTTTGGTACAACGACTTGAATAGCAGATTTCTTGTTTTGGCTTCTTTTCTGGCCGTAAAACAGCAGATTTATGGTTTTGGCTCTCTCCATAAACCGTACAACGACTTGAATAGCAGATTTCTAGTTTTGGCTTTTTTTCTGACCGTACAAGGACTTAAAAAGCAGATTTGTTGTTTTGGCTTCTCAACAAACCGTACAACGACTTGACTAGCAGATTTGTGGTAATGGTGCTTCTGTTCTGGCCGTACAACGACTTGAATAGCAGATTTGTGGTTTTGGCTTCTCTTTTCGCCAAATACAGCAGATTTGTGGTTTTGGCTTCTCTACTAGACGTACAAAAGCAGATGTGTGGTTTTGGCTTCTCCAGAAACCGTACAACGACTTGAAAAGCAGATTTCTGGTTTTGGCTCCTTTTCTGGCCGTACAAAAGCAGATTTGTGGTTTTGGCTTTTCCACAATCCGTACAACGACTTGAATAGCATATTTCTTGTTTTGGCTTCTTTTCTGGCCGTCCAACGACTTGACAAGAAGATTTGTGGTTTTAGCTTCTCTTTTGGCCGTAACACAGCAGATTTATGGTTTTGGCTTCTTTTCTGGCCGTAAAACAGCAGATTTATGGTTTTGGCTCTCTCCAAAAACCGTACAACGACTTGAATAGCAGATTTCTAGTTTTGGCTTTTTTTCTGGCCGTACAAGGACTTAAAAAGCAGATTTCTGGTTTTGGCTCCTATTCTGGCCGTACAAAAGCAGATTTGTGGTTTTGGCTTTTCCACAATCCGTACAACGACTTGACTAGCAGATTTCTTGTTTTGGCTTCTTTTCTAACCCTAAAACAGCAGATTTGTGGTTTTGGCTTCTCTACTGGCCGTACAAAAGCAGATTTGTGGTTTTGGCGTTTCCACAGTCCGTACAACGACTTGAATAGCAGATTTCTGGTTTTTGCTTCTCTTTTGGCCTTAAAACAGCAGATTTGTGGTTTTGGCTCCTTTTCTGGCCGTACAAAAGCAGATTTGTGGTTTTGGCTTTTGGTACAACGACTTGAATAGCAGATTTCTTGTTTTGGCTTCTTTTCTGGCCGTAAAACAGCAGATTTATGGTTTTGGCTCTCTCCATAAACCGTACAACGACTTGAATAGCAGATTTCTAGTTTTGGCTTTTTTTCTGACCGTACAAGGACTTAAAAAGCAGATTTGTTGTTTTGGCTTCTCAACAAACCGTACAACGACTTGACTAGCAGATTTGTGGTAATGGTGCTTCTGTTCTGGCCGTACAACGACTTGAATAGCAGATTTGTGGTTTTGGCTTCTCTTTTCGCCAAATACAGCAGATTTGTGGTTTTGGCTTCTCTACTAGACGTACAAAAGCAGATGTGTGGTTTTGGCTTCTCCAGAAACCGTACAACGACTTGAAAAGCAGATTTCTGGTTTTGGCTCCTTTTCTGGCCGTACAAAAGCAGATTTGTGGTTTTGGCTTTTCCACAATCCGTACAACGACTTGAATAGCATATTTCTTGTTTTGGCTTCTTTTCTGGCCGTCCAACGACTTGACAAGAAGATTTGTGGTTTTAGCTTCTCTTTTGGCCGTAACACAGCAGATTTATGGTTTTGGCTCTCTCCAAAAACCGTACAACGACTTGAATAGCAGATTTCTAGTTTTGGCTTCTTTTCTGGCCGTACAAGGACTTAAAAAGCAGATTTGTTGTTTTGGCTTCTCAACAAACCGTACAACGACTTGACTAGCAGATTTGTGGTAATGGTGCTTCTGTTCTGGCCGTACAATGACTTGAATAGCAGATTTGTGGTTTTGGCTTCTCTTTTCGCCGTAATACAGCAGATTTGTGGTTTTGGCTTCTCTACTGGCCGTACAAAAGCAGATTTGTGGTTTTGGCTTCTCCAGAAACCGTACAAAGACTTGAAAAGCAGATGTCTGGTTTTGGCTCCTTTTCTGGCCGTACAAAAACAGATTTATGGTTTTGGCTCTCTCCACAAACCGTACAACGACTTGAATAGCAGATTTCTAGTTTTGGCTTCTTTTCTGGCCGTACAAGGACTTAAAAAGCAGATTTGTTGTTTTGGCTTCTCCACAAACCGTACAACGACTTGACTAGCAGATTTGTGGTAATGGTGCTTCTGTTCTGGCCGTACAACGACTTGAATAGCAGATTTGTGGTTTTGGCTTCTCTTTTCGCCGTAATACAGCAGATTTGTGGTTTTGGCTTCTTTACTGGCCGTACAAAAGCAGATTTGTGGTTTTGGCTTCTCCAGAAACCGTACAAAGACTTGAAAAGCAGATTTCTGGTTTTGGCTCCTTTTCTGGCCGTACAAAAACAGATTTATGGTTTTGGCTCTCTCCACAAACCGTACGACGACTTGAATAGCAGATTTCTAGTTTTGGCTTCTTTTCTGGTCGTACAAGGACTTAAAAAGCAGATTTGTTGTTTTGGCTTCTCAACAAACCGTACAACGACTTGACTAGCAGATTTGTGCTAATGGTGCTTCTGTTCTGGCCGTACAACGACTTGAATAGCAGATTTGTGGTTTTGGCTTCTCTTTTCGCCGTAATACAGCAGATTTGTGGTTTTGGCTTCTCTACTGGCCGTACAAAAGCAGATTTGTGGTTTTGGCTTCTCCAGAAACCGTACAACGACTTGAAAAGCAGATTTCTGGTTTTGGCTCCTATTCTGGCCGTACAAAAGCAGATTTGTGGTTTTGGCTTTTCCACAATCCGTACAACGACTTGAATAGCAGATTTCTTGTTTTGGCTTCTTTTCTAACCGTAAAACAGCAGATTTGTGGTTTTGGCTTCTCTACTGGCCGTACAAAAGCAGATTTGTGGTTTTGGCGTTTCCACAGTCCGTACAACGACTTGAATAGCAGATTTCTTGTTTTTGCTTCTCTTTTGGCCTTAAAACAGCAGATTTGTGGTTTTGGCTCCTTTTCTGGCCGTACAAAAGCAGATTTGTGGTTTTGGCTTTTGGTACAACGACTTGAATAGCAGATTTCTTGTTTTGGCTTCTTTTCTGGCCGTAAAACAGCAGATTTATGGTTTTGGCTCTCTCCATAAACCGTACAACGACTTGAATAGCAGATTTTAAGTTTTGGCTTCTCAACAAACCGTACAACGACTAGACTAGCAGATTTGTGGTAATGGTGCTTCTGTTCTGGCCGTACAACGACTTGAATAGCAGATTTGTGGTTTTGGCTTCTCTTTTCGCCAAATACAGCAGATTTGTGGTTTTGGCTTCTCTACAAGACGTACAAAAGCAGATTTGTGGTTTTGGCTTCTCCAGAAACCGTACAACGACTTGAAAGGCAGATTTCTGGTTTTGGCTCCTTTTCTGGCCGTACAAAAGCAGATTTGTGGTTTTGGCTTTTCCACAATCCGTACAACGACTTGAATAGCATATTTCTTGTTTTGGCTTCTTTTCTGGCCGTCCAACGACTTGACAAGAAGATTTGTGGTTTTAGCTTCTCTTTTGGCCGTAACACAGCAGATTTATGGTTTTGGCTCTCTCCAAAAACCGTACAACGACTTGAATAGCAAATTTTTAGTTTTGGCTTCTTTTCTGGCCGTACAAGGACTTAAAAAGCAGATTTGTTGTTTTGGCTTCTCAACAAACCGTACAACGACTTGACTAGCAGATTTGTGGTAATGGTGCTTCTGTTCTGGCCGTACAACGACTTGAATAGCAGATTTGTCTTTTTGGCTTCTCTTTTCGCCGTAATACAGCAGATTTGTGGTTTTGGCTTCTCTACTGGCCGTACAAAAGCAGATTTGTGGTTTTGGCTTCTCCAGAAACCGTACAAAGACTTGAAAAGCAGATTTCTGGTTTTGGCTCCTTTTCTGACCGTACAAAAACAGATTTATGGTTTTGGCTCTCTCCACAAACCGTACAACGACTTAAATAGCAGATTTCTAGTTTTGGCTTCTTTTCTGGCCGTACAAGGACTTAAAAAGCAGATTTGTTGTTTTGGCTTCTCCACAAACCGTACAACGACTTGACTAGCAGATTTGTGGTAATGGTGCTTCTGTTCTGGCCGTACAACGACTTGAATAGCAGATTTGTGGTTTTGGCTTCTCTTTTCGCCGTAATACAGCAGATTTGTGGTTTTGGCTTCTCTACTGGCCGTACAAAAGCAGATTTGTGGTTTTGGCTTCTCCAGAAACCGTACAAAGACTTGAAAAGCAGATTTCTGGTTTTGGCTCCTTTTCTGGCCGTACAAAAACAGATTTATGGTTTTGGCTCTCTCCACAAACCGTACGACGACTTGAATAGCAGATTTCTAGTTTTGGCTTCTTTTCTGGCCGTACAAGGACTTAAAAAGCAGATTTGTTGTTTTGGCTTCTCCACAAACCGTACAACGACTTGACTAGCAGATTTGTGGTAATGGTGCTTCTGTTCTGGCCGTACAACGACTTGAATAGCAGATTTGTGGTTTTGGCTTCTCTTTTCGCCGTAATACAGCAGATTTGTGGTTTTGGCTTCTCTACTGGCCGTACAAAAGCAGATTTGTGGTTTTGGCTTCTCCAGAAACCGTACAAAGACTTGAAAAGCAGATTTCTGGTTTTGGCTCCTTTTCTGGCCGTACAAAAACAGATTTATGGTTTTGGCTCTCTCCACAAACCGTACAACGACTTGAATAGCAGATTTCTAGTTTTGGCTTCTTTTCTGGCCGTACAAGGACTTAAAAAGCAGATTTGTTGTTTTGGCTTCTCCACAAACCGTCCAACGACTTGACTAGCCGAATTGTGCTAATGGTGCTTCTGTTCTGGCCGTACAACGACTTGAATAGCAGATTTGTGGTTTTGGCTTCTCTTTTCGCCGTAATACAGCAGATTTGTGGTTTTGGCTTCTCTACTGGCCGTACAAAAGCAGATTTGTGGTTTTGGCTTCTCCAGAAACCGTACAACGACTTGAAAAGCAGATTTCTGGTTTTGGCTCCTATTCTGGCCGTACAAAAGCAGATTTGTGGTTTTGGCTTTTCCACAATCCGTACAACGACTTGAATAGCAGATTTCTTGTTTTGGCTTCTTTTCTGGCCGTAAAACAGCAGATGTATGGTTTTGGCTCTCTCCATAAACCGTACAACGACTTGAATAGCAGATTTCTAGTTTTGGCTTTTTTTCTGGCCGTACAAGGACTTAAAAAGCAGATTTCTGGTTTTGGCTCCTATTCTGGCCGTACAATAGCAGATTTGTGGTTTTGGCTTTTCCACAATCCGTACAACGACTTGAATAGCAGATTTCTTGTTTTGGCTTCTTTTCTAACCCTAAAACAGCAGATTTGTGGTTTTGGCTTCTCTACTGGCCGTACAAAAGCAGATTTGTGGTTTTGGCGTTTCCACAGTCCGTACAACGACTTGAATAGCAGATTTCTGGTTTTTGCTTCTCTTTTGGCCTTAAAACAGCAGATTTGTGGTTTTGGCTCCTTTTCTGGCCGTACAAAAGCAGATTTGTGGTTTTGGCTTTTGGTACAACGACTTGAATAGCAGATTTCTTGTTTTGGCTTCTTTTCTGGCCGTAAAACAGCAGATTTATGGTTTTGGCTCTCTCCATAAACCGTACAACGACTTGAATAGCAGATTTCTAGTTTTGGCTTTTTTTCTGGCCGTACAAGGACTTAAAAAGCAGATTTGTTGTTTTGGCTTCTCAACAAACCGTACAACGACTTGACTAGCAGATTTGTGGTAATGGTGCTTCTGTTCTGGCCGTACAACGACTTGAATAGCAGATTTGTGGTTTTGGCTTCTCTTTTCGCCAAATACAGCAGATTTGTGGTTTTGGCTTCTCTACTAGACGTACAAAAGCAGATTTGTGGTTTTGGCTTCTCCAGAAACCGTACAACGACTTGAAAAGCAGATTTCTGGTTTTGGCTCCTTTTCTGGCCGTACAAAAGCAGATTTGTGGTTTTGGCTTTTCCACAATCCGTACAACGACTTGAATAGCATATTTCTTGTTTTGGCTTCTTTTCTGGCCGTCCAACGACTTGACAAGAAGATTTGTGGTTTTAGCTTCTCTTTTGGCCGTAACACAGCAGATTTATGGTTTTGGCTCTCTCCAAAAACCGTACAACGACTTGAATAGCAGATTTCTAGTTTTGGCTTCTTTTCTGGCCGTACAAGGACTTAAAAAGCAGATTTGTTGTTTTGGCTTCTCAACAAACCGTACAACGACTTGACTAGCAGATTTGTGGTAATGGTGCTTCTGTTCTGGCCGTACAATGACTTGAATAGCAGATTTGTGGTTTTGGCTTCTCTTTTCGCCGTAATACAGCAGATTTGTAGTTTTGGCTTCTCTACTGGCCGTACAAAAGCAGATTTGTGGTTTTGGCTTCTCCAGAAACCGTACAAAGACTTGAAAAGCAGATTTCTGGTTTTGGCTCCTTTTCTGGCCGTACAAAAACAGATTTATGGTTTTAGCTCTCTCCACAAACCGTACAACGACTTGAATAGCAGATTTCTAGTTTTGGCATCTTTTCTGGCCGTACAAGGACTTAAAAAGCAGATTTGTTGTTTTGGCTTCTCCACAAACCGTACAACGACTTGACTAGCAGATTTGTGGTAATGGTGCTTCTGTTCTGGCCGTACAACGACTTGAATAGCAGATTTGTGGTTTTGGCTTCTCTTTTCGCCGTAATACAGCAGATTTGTGGTTTTGGCTTCTTTACTGGCCGTACAAAAGCAGATTTGTGGTTTTGGCTTCTCCAGAAACCGTACAAAGACTTGAAAAGCAGATTTCTGGTTTTGGCTCCTTTTCTGGCCGTACAAAAACAGATTTATGGTTTTGGCTCTCTCCACAAACCGTACGACGACTTGAATAGCAGATTTCTAGTTTTGGCTTCTTTTCTGGCCGTACAAGGACTTAAAAAGCAGATTTGTTGTTTTGGCTTCTCCACAAACCGTACAACGACTTGACTAGCAGATTTGTGCTAATGGTGCTTCTGTTCTGGCCGTACAACGACTTGAATAGCAGATTTGTGGTTTTGGCTTCTCTTTTCGCCGTAATACAGCAGATTTGTGGTTTTGGCTTCTCTACTGGCCGTACAAAAGCAGATTTGTGGTTTTGGCTTCTCCAGAAACCGTACAACGACTTGAAAAGCAGATTTCTGGTTTTGGCTCCTATTCTGGCCGTACAAAAGCAGATTTGTGCTTTTGGCTTTTCCACAATCCGTACAACGACTTGAATAGCAGATTTCTTGTTTTGGCTTCTTTTCTAACCGTAAAACAGCAGATTTGTGGTTTTGGCTTCTCTACTGGCCGTACAAAAGCAGATTTGTGGTTTTGGCGTTTCCACAGTCCGTACAACGACTTGAATAGCAGATTTCTGGTTTTTGCTTCTCTTTTGGCCTTAAAACAGCAGATTTGTGGTTTTGCCTCCTTTTCTGGCCGTACAAAAGCAGATTTGTGGTTTTGGCTTTTGGTACAACGACTTGAATAGCAGATTTCTTGTTTTGGCTTCTTTTCTGGCCGTAAAACAGCAGATTTATGGTTTTGGCTCTCTCCAAAAACCGTACAACGACTTGAATAGCAGATTTCTAGTTTTGGCTTTTTTTCTGGCCGTACAAGGACTTAAAAAGCAGATTTCTGGTTTTGGCTCCTATTCTGGCCGTACAAAAGCAGATTTGTGGTTTTGGTTTTTCCACAATCCGTACAACGACTTGACTAGCAGATTTCTTGTTTTGGCTTCTTTTCTAACCCTAAAACAGCAGATTTGTGGTTTTGGCTTCTCTACTGGCCGTACAAAAGCAGATTTGTGGTTTTGGCGTTTCCACAGTCCGTACAACGACTTGAATAGCAGATTTCTGGTTTTTGCTTCTCTTTTGGCCTTAAAACAGCAGATTTGTGGTTTTGGCTCCTTTTCTGGCCGTACAAAAGCAGATTTGTGGTTTTGGCTTTTGGTACAACGACTTGAATAGCAGATTTCTTGTTTTGGCTTCTTTTCTGGCCGTAAAACAGCAGATTTATGGTTTTGGCTCTCTCCATAAACCGTACAACGACTTGAATAGCAGATTTCTAGTTTTGGCTTTTTTTCTGACCGTACAAGGACTTAAAAAGCAGATTTGTTGTTTTGGCTTCTCAACAAACCGTACAACGACTTGACTAGCAGATTTGTGGTAATGGTGCTTCTGTTCTGGCCGTACAACGACTTGAATAGCAGATTTGTGGTTTTGGCTTCTCTTTTCGCCAAATACAGCAGATTTGTGGTTTTGGCTTCTCTACTAGACGTACAAAAGCAGATGTGTGGTTTTGGCTTCTCCAGAAACCGTACAACGACTTGAAAAGCAGATTTGTGGTTTTGGCTTTTCCACAATCCGTACAACGACTTGAATAGCATATTTCTTGTTTTGGCTTCTTTTCTGGCCGTCCAACGACTTGACAAGAAGATTTGTGGTTTTAGCTTCTCTTTTGGCCGTAACACAGCAGATTTATGGTTTTGGCTCTCTCCAAAAACCGTACAACGACTTGAATAGCAGATTTCTAGTTTTGGCTTCTTTTCTGGCCGTACAAGGACTTAAAAAGCAGATTTGTTGTTTTGGCTTCTCAACAAACCGTACAACGACTTGACTAGCAGATTTGTGGTAATGGTGCTTCTGTTCTGGCCGTACAATGACTTGAATAGCAGATTTGTGGTTTTGGCTTCTCTTTTCGCCGTAATACAGCAGATTTGTGGTTTTGGCTTCTCTACTGGCCGTACAAAAGCAGATTTGTGGTTTTGGCTTCTCCAGAAACCGTACAAAGACTTGAAAAGCAGATGTCTGGTTTTGGCTCCTTTTCTGGCCGTACAAAAACAGATTTATGGTTTTGGCTCTCTCCACAAACCGTACAACGACTTGAATAGCAGATTTCTAGTTTTGGCTTCTTTTCTGGCCGTACAAGGACTTAAAAAGCAGATTTGTTGTTTTGGCTTCTCCACAAACCGTACAACGACTTGACTAGCAGATTTGTGGTAATGGTGCTTCTGTTCTGGCCGTACAACGACTTGAATAGCAGATTTGTGGTTTTGGCTTCTCTTTTCGCCGTAATACAGCAGATTTGTGGTTTTGGCTTCTTTACTGGCCGTACAAAAGCAGATTTGTGGTTTTGGCTTCTCCAGAAACCGTACAAAGACTTGAAAAGCAGATTTCTGGTTTTGGCTCCTTTTCTGGCCGTACAAAAACAGATTTATGGTTTTGGCTCTCTCCACAAACCGTACGACGACTTGAATAGCAGATTTCTAGTTTTGGCTTCTTTTCTGGTCGTACAAGGACTTAAAAAGCAGATTTGTTGTTTTGGCTTCTCAACAAACCGTACAACGACTTGACTAGCAGATTTGTGCTAATGGTGCTTCTGTTCTGGCCGTACAACGACTTGAATAGCAGATTTGTGGTTTTGGCTTCTCTTTTCGCCGTAATACAGCAGATTTGTGGTTTTGGCTTCTCTACTGGCCGTACAAAAGCAGATTTGTGGTTTTGGCTTCTCCAGAAACCGTACAACGACTTGAAAAGCAGATTTCTGGTTTTGGCTCCTATTCTGGCCGTACAAAAGCAGATTTGTGGTTTTGGCTTTTCCACAATCCGTACAACGACTTGAATAGCAGATTTCTTGTTTTGGCTTCTTTTCTAACCGTAAAACAGCAGATTTGTGGTTTTGGCTTCTCTACTGGCCGTACAAAAGCAGATTTGTGGTTTTGGCGTTTCCACAGTCCGTACAACGACTTGAATAGCAGATTTCTGGTTTTTGCTTCTCTTTTGGCCTTAAAACAGCAGATTTGTGGTTTTGGCTCCTTTTCTGGCCGTACAAAAGCAGATTTGTGGTTTTGGCTTTTGGTACAACGACTTGAATAGCAGATTTCTTGTTTTGGCTTCTTTTCTGGCCGTAAAACAGCAGATTTATGGTTTTGGCTCTCTCCATAAACCGTACAACGACTTGAATAGCAGATTTTAAGTTTTGGCTTTTTTTCTGGCCGTACAAGGACTTAAAAAGCAGATTTGTTGTTTTGGCTTCTCAACAAACCGTACAACGACTAGACTAGCAGATTTGTGGTAATGGTGCTTCTGTTCTGGCCGTACAACGACTTGAATAGCAGATTTGTGGTTTTGGCTTCTCTTTTCGCCAAATACAGCAGATTTGTGGTTTTGGCTTCTCTACAAGACGTACAAAAGCAGATTTGTGGTTTTGGCTTCTCCAGAAACCGTACAACGACTTGAAAGGCAGATTTCTGGTTTTGGCTCCTTTTCTGGCCGTACAAAAGCAGATTTGTGGTTTTGGCTTTTCCACAATCCGTACAACGACTTGAATAGCATATTTCTTGTTTTGGCTTCTTTTCTGGCCGTCCAACGACTTGACAAGAAGATTTGTGGTTTTAGCTTCTCTTTTGGCCGTAACACAGCAGATTTATGGTTTTGGCTTCTTTTCTGGCCGTAAAACAGCAGATTTATGGTTTTGGCTCTCTCCAAAAACCGTACAACGACTTGAATAGCAGATTTCTAGTTTTGGCTTTTTTTCTGGCCGTACAAGGACTTAAAAAGCAGATTTCTGGTTTTGGCTCCTATTCTGGCCGTACAAAAGCAGATTTGTGGTTTTGGCTTTTCCACAATCCGTACAACGACTTGACTAGCAGATTTCTTGTTTTGGCTTCTTTTCTAACCCTAAAACAACAGATTTGTGGTTTTGGCTTCTCTACTGGCCGTACAAAAGCAGATTTGTGGTTTTGGCGTTTCCACAGTCCGTACAACGACTTGAATAGCAGATTTCTGGTTTTTGCTTCTCTTTTGGCCTTAAAACAGCAGATTTGTGGTTTTGGCTCCTTTTCTGGCCGTACAAAAGCAGATTTGTGGTTTTGGCTTTTGGTACAACGACTTGAATAGCAGATTTCTTGTTTTGGCTTCTTTTCTGGCCGTAAAACAGCAGATTTATGGTTTTGGCTCTCTCCATAAACCGTACAACGACTTGAATAGCAGATTTCTAGTTTTGGCTTTTTTTCTGACCGTACAAGGACTTAAAAAGCAGATTTGTTGTTTTGGCTTCTCAACAAACCGTACAACGACTTGACTAGCAGATTTGTGGTAATGGTGCTTCTGTTCTGGCCGTACAACGACTTGAATAGCAGATTTGTGGTTTTGGCTTCTCTTTTCGCCAAATACAGCAGATTTGTGGTTTTGGCTTCTCTACTAGACGTACAAAAGCAGATGTGTGGTTTTGGCTTCTCCAGAAACCGTACAACGACTTGAAAAGCAGATTTCTGGTTTTGGCTCCTTTTCTGGCCGTACAAAAGCAGATTTGTGGTTTTGGCTTTTCCACAATCCGTACAACGACTTGAATAGCATATTTCTTGTTTTGGCTTCTTTTCTGGCCGTCCAACGACTTGACAAGAAGATTTGTGGTTTTAGCTTCTCTTTTGGCCGTAACACAGCAGATTTATGGTTTTGGCTTCTTTTCTGGCCGTAAAACAGCAGATTTATGGTTTTGGCTCTCTCCAAAAACCGTACAACGACTTGAATAGCAGATTTCTAGTTTTGGCTTTTTTTCTGGCCGTACAAGGACTTAAAAAGCAGATTTCTGGTTTTGGCTCCTATTCTGGCCGTACAAAAGCAGATTTGTGGTTTTGGCTTTTCCACAATCCGTACAACGACTTGACTAGCAGATTTCTTGTTTTGGCTTCTTTTCTAACCCTAAAACAGCAGATTTGTGGTTTTGGCTTCTCTACTGGCCGTACAAAAGCAGATTTGTGGTTTTGGCGTTTCCACAGTCCGTACAACGACTTGAATAGCAGATTTCTGGTTTTTGCTTCTCTTTTGGCCTTAAAACAGCAGATTTGTGGTTTTGGCTCCTTTTCTGGCCGTACAAAAGCAGATTTGTGGTTTTGGCTTTTGGTACAACGACTTGAATAGCAGATTTCTTGTTTTGGCTTCTTTTCTGGCCGTAAAACAGCAGATTTATGGTTTTGGCTCTCTCCATAAACCGTACAACGACTTGAATAGCAGATTTCTAGTTTTGGCTTTTTTTCTGACCGTACAAGGACTTAAAAAGCAGATTTGTTGTTTTGGCTTCTCAACAAACCGTACAACGACTTGACTAGCAGATTTGTGGTAATGGTGCTTCTGTTCTGGCCGTACAACGACTTGAATAGCAGATTTGTGGTTTTGGCTTCTCTTTTCGCCAAATACAGCAGATTTGTGGTTTTGGCTTCTCTACTAGACGTACAAAAGCAGATGTGTGGTTTTGGCTTCTCCAGAAACCGTACAACGACTTGAAAAGCAGATTTCTGGTTTTGGCTCCTTTTCTGGCCGTACAAAAGCAGATTTGTGGTTTTGGCTTTTCCACAATCCGTACAACGACTTGAATAGCATATTTCTTGTTTTGGCTTCTTTTCTGGCCGTCCAACGACTTGACAAGAAGATTTGTGGTTTTAGCTTCTCTTTTGGCCGTAACACAGCAGATTTATGGTTTTGGCTCTCTCCAAAAACCGTACAACGACTTGAATAGCAGATTTCTAGTTTTGGCTTCTTTTCTGGCCGTACAAGGACTTAAAAAGCAGATTTGTTGTTTTGGCTTCTCAACAAACCGTACAACGACTTGACTAGCAGATTTGTGGTAATGGTGCTTCTGTTCTGGCCGTACAATGACTTGAATAGCAGATTTGTGGTTTTGGCTTCTCTTTTCGCCGTAATACAGCAGATTTGTGGTTTTGGCTTCTCTACTGGCCGTACAAAAGCAGATTTGTGGTTTTGGCTTCTCCAGAAACCGTACAAAGACTTGAAAAGCAGATGTCTGGTTTTGGCTCCTTTTCTGGCCGTACAAAAACAGATTTATGGTTTTGGCTCTCTCCACAAACCGTACAACGACTTGAATAGCAGATTTCTAGTTTTGGCTTCTTTTCTGGCCGTACAAGGACTTAAAAAGCAGATTTGTTGTTTTGGCTTCTCCACAAACCGTACAACGACTTGACTAGCAGATTTGTGGTAATGGTGCTTCTGTTCTGGCCGTACAACGACTTGAATAGCAGATTTGTGGTTTTGGCTTCTCTTTTCGCCGTAATACAGCAGATTTGTGGTTTTGGCTTCTTTACTGGCCGTACAAAAGCAGATTTGTGGTTTTGGCTTCTCCAGAAACCGTACAAAGACTTGAAAAGCAGATTTCTGGTTTTGGCTCCTTTTCTGGCCGTACAAAAACAGATTTATGGTTTTGGCTCTCTCCACAAACCGTACGACGACTTGAATAGCAGATTTCTAGTTTTGGCTTCTTTTCTGGTCGTACAAGGACTTAAAAAGCAGATTTGTTGTTTTGGCTTCTCAACAAACCGTACAACGACTTGACTAGCAGATTTGTGCTAATGGTGCTTCTGTTCTGGCCGTACAACGACTTGAATAGCAGATTTGTGGTTTTGGCTTCTCTTTTCGCCGTAATACAGCAGATTTGTGGTTTTGGCTTCTCTACTGGCCGTACAAAAGCAGATTTGTGGTTTTGGCTTCTCCAGAAACCGTACAACGACTTGAAAAGCAGATTTCTGGTTTTGGCTCCTATTCTGGCCGTACAAAAGCAGATTTGTGGTTTTGGCTTTTCCACAATCCGTACAACGACTTGAATAGCAGATTTCTTGTTTTGGCTTCTTTTCTAACCGTAAAACAGCAGATTTGTGGTTTTGGCTTCTCTACTGGCCGTACAAAAGCAGATTTGTGGTTTTGGCGTTTCCACAGTCCGTACAACGACTTGAATAGCAGATTTCTTGTTTTTGCTTCTCTTTTGGCCTTAAAACAGCAGATTTGTGGTTTTGGCTCCTTTTCTGGCCGTACAAAAGCAGATTTGTGGTTTTGGCTTTTGGTACAACGACTTGAATAGCAGATTTCTTGTTTTGGCTTCTTTTCTGGCCGTAAAACAGCAGATTTATGGTTTTGGCTCTCTCCATAAACCGTACAACGACTTGAATAGCAGATTTTAAGTTTTGGCTTCTCAACAAACCGTACAACGACTAGACTAGCAGATTTGTGGTAATGGTGCTTCTGTTCTGGCCGTACAACGACTTGAATAGCAGATTTGTGGTTTTGGCTTCTCTTTTCGCCAAATACAGCAGATTTGTGGTTTTGGCTTCTCTACAAGACGTACAAAAGCAGATTTGTGGTTTTGGCTTCTCCAGAAACCGTACAACGACTTGAAAGGCAGATTTCTGGTTTTGGCTCCTTTTCTGGCCGTACAAAAGCAGATTTGTGGTTTTGGCTTTTCCACAATCCGTACAACGACTTGAATAGCATATTTCTTGTTTTGGCTTCTTTTCTGGCCGTCCAACGACTTGACAAGAAGATTTGTGGTTTTAGCTTCTCTTTTGGCCGTAACACAGCAGATTTATGGTTTTGGCTCTCTCCAAAAACCGTACAACGACTTGAATAGCAAATTTTTAGTTTTGGCTTCTTTTCTGGCCGTACAAGGACTTAAAAAGCAGATTTGTTGTTTTGGCTTCTCAACAAACCGTACAACGACTTGACTAGCAGATTTGTGGTAATGGTGCTTCTGTTCTGGCCGTACAATGACTTGAATAGCAGATTTGTGGTTTTGGCTTCTCTTTTCGCCGTAATACAGCAGATTTGTGGTTTTGGCTTCTCTACTGGCCGTACAAAAGCAGATTTGTGGTTTTGGCTTCTCCAGAAACCGTACAAAGACTTAAAAAGCAGATTTCTGGTTTTGGCTCCTTTTCTGGCCGTACAAAAACAGATTTATGGTTTTGGCTCTCTCCACAAACCGTACAACGACTTGAATAGCAGATTTCTAGTTTTGGCTTCTTTTCTGGCCGTACAAGGACTTATTAAGCAGATTTGTTGTTTTGGCTTCTCCACAAACCGTACAACGACTTGACTAGCAGATTTGTGCTAATGGTGCTTCTGTTCTGGCCGTACAACGACTTGAATAGCAGATTTGTGGTTTTGGCTTCTCTTTTCGCCGTAATACAGCAGATTTGTGGTTTTGGCTTCTCTACTGGCCGTACAAAAGCAGATTTGTGGTTTTGGCTTCTCCAGAAACCGTACAACGACTTGAAAAGCAGATTTCTGGTTTTGGCTCCTATTCTGGCCGTACAAAAGCAGATTTGTGGTTTTGGCTTTTCCACAATCCGTACAACGACTTTAATAGCAGATTTCTTGTTTTGGCTTCTTTTCTAACCGTAAAACAGCAGATTTGTGGTTTTGGCTTCTCTACTGGCCGTACAAAAGCAGATTTGTGGTTTTGGCGTTTCCACAGTCCGTACAACGACTTGAATAGCAGATTTCTGGTTTTTGCTTCTCTTTTGGACTTTAAACAGCAGATTTGTGGTTTTGGCTCCTTTTCTGGCCGTACAAAAGCAGATTTGTGGTTTTGGCTTTTGGTACAACGACTTGAATAGCGGATTTCTTGTTTTGGCTTCTTTTCTGGCCGTAAAACAGCAGATTTATGGTTTTGGCTCTCTCCATAAACCGTACAACGACTTGAATAGCAGATTTCTAGTTTTGGCTTTTTTTCTGGCCGTACAAGGACTTAAAAAGCAGATTTGTTGTTTTGGCTTCTCAACAAACCGTACAACGACTTGACTAGCAGATTTGTGGTAATGGTGCTTCTGTTCTGGCCGTACAACGACTTGAATAGCAGATTTGTGGTTTTGGCTTCTCTTTTCGCCAAATACAGCAGATTTGTGGTTTTGGCTTCTCTACTAGACGTACAAAAGCAGATTTGTGGTTTTGGCTTCTCCAGAAACCGTACAACGACTTGAAAAGCAGATTTCTGGTTTTGGCTCCTTTTCTGGCCGTACAAAAGCAGATTTGTGGTTTTGGCTTTTCCACAATCCGTACAACGACTTGAATAGCAGATTTCTTGTTTTGGCTTCTTTTCTGGCCGTCCAACGACTTGACAAGAAGATTTGTGGTTTTAGCTTCTCTTTTGGCCGTAACACAGCAGATTTATGGTTTTGGCTCTCTCCAAAAACCGTACAACGACTTGAATAGCAGATTTTTAGTTTTGGCTTCTTTTCTGGCCGTACAAGGACTTAAAAAGCAGATTTGTTGTTTTGGCTTCTCAACAAACCGTACAACGACTTGACTAGCAGATTTGTGGTAATGGTGCTTCTGTTCTGGCCGTACAACGACTTGAATAGCAGATTTGTGGTTTTGGCTTCTCTTTTCGCCGTAATACAGCAGATTTGTGGTTTTGGCTTCTCTACTGGCCGTACAAAAGCAGATTTGTGGTTTTGGCTTCTCCAGAAACCGTACAAAGACTTGAAAAGCAGATTTCTGGTTTTGGCTCCTTTTCTGGCCGTACAAAAACAGATTTATGGTTTTGGCTCTCTCCACAAACCGTACGACGACTTGAATAGCAGATTGCTAGTTTTGGCTTCTTTTCTGGCCGTACAAGGACTTAAAAAGCAGATTTGTTGTTTTGGCTTCTCCACAAACCCTACAACGACTTGACTAGCAGATTTGTGCTAATGGTGCTTCTGTTCTGGCCGTACAACGACTTGAATAGCAGATTTGTGGTTTTGGCTTCTCTTTTCGCCGTAATACAGCAGATTTGTGGTTTTGGCTTCTCTACTGGCCGTACAAAAGCAGATTTGTGGTTTTGGCTTCTCCAGAAACCGTACAACGACTTGAAAAGCAGATTTCTGGTTTTGGCTCCTATTCTGGCCGTACAAAAGCAGATTTGTGGTTTTGGCTTTTCCACAATCCGTACAACGACTTGAATAGCAGATTTCTTGTTTTGGCTTCTTTTCTAACCGTAAAACAGCAGATTTGTGGTTTTGGCTTCTCTACTGGCCGTACAAAAGCAGATTTGTGGTTTTGGCGTTTCCACAGTCCGTACGACGACTTGAATAGCAGATTTCTGGTTTTTGCTTCTCTTTTGGCCTTAAAACAGCAGATTTGTGGTTTTGGCTCCTTTTCTGGCCGTAAAACAGCAGATTTGTGGTTTTGGCTTCTCTTCTAGACGTACAAAAGCAGATTTGTGGTTTTGGCTTCTCCAGAAACCGTACAACGACTTGAAAAGCAGATTTCTGGTTTTGGCTCCTTTTCTGGCCGTACAAAAGCAGATTTGTGGTTTTGGCTTTTCCACAATCCGTACAACGACTTGAATAGCAGATTTCTTGTTTTGGCTTCTTTTCTGGCCGTCCAACGACTTGACAAGAAGATTTGTGGTTTTAGCTTCTCTTTTGGCCGTAACACAGCAGATTTATGGTTTTGGCTCTCTCCACAAACCGTACAACGACTTGAATAGCAGATTTCTAGTTTTGGCTTCTTTTCTGGCCGTACAAGGACTTAAAAAGCAGATTTGTTGTTTTGGCTTCTCAACAAACCGTACAACGACTTGACTAGCAGATTTGTGGTAATGGTGCTTCTGTTCTGGCCGTACAACGACTTGAATAGCAGATTTGTTGTTTTGGCTTCTCTTTTCGCCGTAATACAGCAGATTTGTGGTTTTGGCTTCTCTACTGGCCGTACAAAAGCAGATTTGTGGTTTTGGCTTCTCCAGAAACCGTACAAAGACTTGAAAAGCAGATTTCTGGTTTTGGCTCCTTTTCTGGCCGTACAAAAACAGATTTATGGTTTTGGCTCTCTCCACAAACCGTACGACGACTTGAATAGCAGATTTCTAGTTTTGGCTTCTTTTCTGGCCGTACAAGTACTTAAAAAGCAGATTTGTTGTTTTGGCTTCTCCACAAACCGTACAACGACTTGACTAGCAGATTTGTGCTAATGGTGCTTCTGTTCTGGCCGTACAACGACTTGAATAGCAGATTTGTGGTTTTGGCTTCTCTTTTCGCCGTAATACAGCAGATTTGTGGTTTTGGCTTCTCTACTGGCCGTACAAAAGCAGATTTGTGGTTTTGGCTTCTCCAGAAACCGTACAACGACTTGAAAAGCAGATTTCTGGTTTTGGCTCCTATTCTGGCCGTACAAAAGCAGATTTGTGGTTTTGGCTTTTCCACAATCCGTACAACGACTTGAATAGCAGATTTCTTGTTTTGGCTTCTTTTCTAACCGTAAAACAGCAGATTTGTGGTTTTGGCTTCTTTACTGGCCTTACAAAAGCAGATTTGTGGTTTTGGCGTTTCCACAGTCCGTACAACGACTTGAAGAGCAGATTTCTGGTTTTTGCTTCTCTTTTGGCCTTAAAACAGCAGATTTGTGGTTTTGCCTCCTTTTCTGGCCGTACAAAAGCAGATTTGTGGTTTTGGCTTTTGGTACAACGACTTGAATAGCAGATTTCTTGTTTTGGCTTCTTTTCTGGCCGTAAAACAGCAGATTTATGGTTTTGGCTCTCTCCATAAACCGTACAACGACTTGAATAGCAGATTTCTAGTTTTGGCTTTTTTTCTGGCCGTACAAGGACTTAAAAAGCAGATTTCTGGTTTTGGCTCCTAAGCTGGCCGTACAAAAGCAGATTTGTGGTTTTGGCTTTTCCACAATCCGTACAACGACTTGAATAGCAGATTTCTTGTTTTGGCTTCTTTTCTAACCGTAAAACAGCAGATTTGTGGTTTTGGCTTCTCTACTGGCCGTACAAAAGCAGATTTGTGGTTTTGGCTTCTCCAGAAACCGTACAACGACTTGAAAAGCAGATTTCTGGTTTTGGCTCCTATTCTGGCCGTACAAAAGCAGATTTGTGGTCTTGGCTTTTCCACAATCCGTACAACGACTTGAATAGCAGATTTCTTGTTTTGGCTTCTTTTCTAACCGTAAAACAGCAGATTTGTGGTTTTGGCTTCTCTACTGGCCGTACAAAAGCAGATTTGTGGTTTTGGCGTTTCCAGAGTCCGTACAACGACTTGAATAGCAGATTTCTGGTTTTTGCTTCTCTTTTGGCCTTAAAACAGCAGATTTGTGGTTTTGGCTCCTTTTCTGGCCGTACAAAAGCAGATTTGTGGTTTTGGCTTTTGGTACAACGACTTGAATAGCAGATTTCTTGTTTTGGCTTCTTTTCTGGCCGTAAAACAGCAGATTTATGGTTTTGGCTCTCTCCATAAACCGTACAACGACTTGAATAGCAGATTTCTAGTTTTGGCTTTTTTTCTGGCCGTACAAGGACTTAAAAAGCAGATTTCTGGTTTTGGCTCCTATTCTGGCCGTACAAAAGCAGATTTGTGGTTTTGGCTTTTCCACAATCCGTACAACGACTTGAATAGCAGATTTCTTGTTTTGGCTTCTTTTCTAACCGTAAAACAGCAGATTTGTGGTTTTGGCTTCTCTACTGTTTGTACAAAAGCAGATTTGTGGTTTTGGCTTCTCCAGAAACCGTACAAAGACTTGAAAAGCAGATTTCTGGTTTTGGCTCCTTTTCTGGCCGTACAAAAACAGATTTATGGTTTTGGCTCTCTCCACAAACCGTACGACGACTTGAATAGCAGATTTCTAGTTTTGGCTTCTTTTCTGGCCGTACAAGGACTTAAAAAGCAGATTTGTTGTTTTGGCTTCTTCACAAACCGTACAACGACTTGACTAGCAGATTTGTGCTAATGGTGCTTCTGTTCTGGCCGTACAACGACTTGAATAGCAGATTTGTGGTTTTGGCTTCTCTTTTCGCCGTAATACAGCAGATTTGTGGTTTTGGCTTCTCTACTGGCCGTACAAAAGCAGATTTGTGGTTTTGGCTTCTCCAGAAACCGTACAACGACTTGAAAAGCAGATTTCTGGTTTTGGCTCCTATTCTGGCCGTACAAAAGCAGATTTGTGGTTTTGGCTTTTCCACAATCCATACAACGACTTGAATACCAGATTTCTTGTTTTGGCTTCTTTTCTAACCGTAAAACAGCAGATTTGTGGTTTTGGCTTCTCTACTGGCCGTACAAAAGCAGATTTGTGGTTTTGGCGTTTCCACAGTCCGTACAACGACTTGAATAGCAGATTTCTGGTTTTTGCTTCTCTTTTGGCCTTAAAACAGCAGATTTGTGGTTTTGGCTCCTTTTCTGGCCGTACAAAAGCAGATTTGTGGTTTTGGCTTTTGGTACAACGACTTGAATAGCAGATTTCTTGTTTTGGCTTCTTTTCTGGCCGTAAAACAGCAGATTTATGGTTTTGGCTCTCTCCATAAACCGAACAACGACTTGAATAGCAGATTTCTAGTTTTGGCTTTTTTTCTGGCCGTACAAGGACTTAAAAAGCAGATTTGTTGTTTTGGCTTCTCAACAAACCGTACAACGACTTGACTAGCAGATTTGTGGTAATGGTGCTTCTGTTCTGGCCGTACAACGACTTGAATAGCAGATTTGTGGTTTTGGCTTCTCTTTTCGCCAAATACAGCAGATTTGTGGTTTTGGCTTCTCTACTAGACGTACAAAAGCAGATTTGTGGTTTTGGCTTCTCCAGAAACCGTACAACGACTTGAAAAGCAGATTTCTGGTTTTGGCTCCTTTTCTGGCCGTACAAACGCAGATTTGTGGTTTTGGCTTTTCCACAATCCGTACAACGACTTGAATAGCATATTTCTTGTTTTGGCTTCTTTTCTGGCCGTCCAACGACTTGACAAGAAGATTTGTGGTTTTAGCTTCTCTTTTGGCCGTAACACAGCAGATTTATGGTTTTGGCTCTCTCCAAAAACCGTACAACGACTTGAATAGCAGATTTCTAGTTTTGGCTTCTTTTCTGGCCGTACAATGACTTAAAAAGCAGATTTGTTGTTTTGGCTTCTCAACAAACCGTACAACGACTTGACTAGCAGATTTGTGGTAATGGTGCTTCTGTTCTGGCCGTACAACGACTTGAATAGCAGATTTGTGGTTTTGGCTTCTCTTTTCGCCGTAATACAGCAGATTTGTGGTTTTGGCTTCTCTACTGGCCGTACAAAAGCAGATTTGTGGTTTTGGCTTCTTCAGAAACCGTACAAAGACTTGAAAAGCAGATTTCTGAATTTGGCTCCTTTTCTGGCCGTACAAAAACAGATATATGGTTTTCGCTCTCTCCACAAACCGTACAACGACTTGAATAGCAGATTTCTAGTTTTGGCTTCTTTTCTGGCCGTACAAGGACTTAAAAAGCAGATTTGTTGTTTTGCTTCTCCACAAACCGTACAACGACTTGACTAGCAGATTTGTGGTAATGGTGCTTCTGTTCTGGCCGTACAACGACTTGAATAGCAGATTTGTGGTTTTGGCTTCTCTTTTCGCCGTAATACAGCAGATTTGTGGTTTTGGCTTCTCTACTGGCCGTACAAAAACAGATTTGTGGTTTTGGCTTCTCCAGAAACCGTACAAAGACTTGAAAAGCAGATTTCTGGTTTTGGCTCCTTTTCTGGCCGTACAAAAACAGATTTATGGTTTTGGCTCTCTCCACAAACCGTACGACGACTTGAATAGCAGATTTCTAGTTTTGGCTTCTTTTCTGGCCGTACAAGGACTTAAAAAGCAGATTTGTTGTTTTGGCTTCTCCACAAACCGTACAACGACTTGACTAGCAGATTTGTGCTAATGGTGCTTCTGTTCTGGCCGTACAACAACTTGAATAGCAGATTTGTGGTTTTGGCTTCTCTTTTCGCCGTAATACAGCAGATTTGTGGTTTTGGCTTCTCTACTGGCCGTACAAAAGCAGATTTGTGGTTTTGGCTTCTCCAGAAACCGTACAACGACTTGAAAAACAGATTTCTGGTTTTGGCTCCTATTCTGGCCGTACAAAAGCAGATTTGTGGTTTTGGCTTTTCCACAATCCGTACAACGACTTGAATAGCAGATTTCTTGTTTTGGCTTCTTTTCTAACCGTAAAACAGCAGATTTGTGGTTTTGGCTTCTCTACTGGCCGTACAAAAGCAGATTTGTGGTTTTGGCGTTTCCACAGTCCGTACAACGACTTGAATAGCAGATTTCTGGTTTTTGCTTCTCTTTTGGCCTTAAAACAGCAGATTTGTGGTTTTGGCTCCTTTTCTGGCCGTACAAAAGCAGATTTGTGGTTTTGGCTTTTGGTAAAACGACTTGAATAGCAGATTTCTTGTTTTGGCTTCTTTTCTGGCCGTAAAACAGCAGATTTATGGTTTTGGCTCTCTCCATAAACCGTACAACGACTTGAATAGCAGATTTTTAGTTTTGGCTTTTTTTCTGGCCGTACAAGGACTTAAAAAGCAGATTTGTTGTTTTGGCTTCTCAACAAACCGTACAACGACTTGATTTGCAGATTTGTGGTAATGGTGCTTCTGTTCTGGCCGTACAACGACTTGAATAGCAGATTTGTGGTTTTGGCTTCTCTTTTCGCCAAATACAGCAGATTTGTGGTTTTGGCTTCTCTACTAGACGTACAAAAGCAGATTTGTGGTTTTGGCTTCTCCAGAAACCATACAACGACTTGAAAAGCAGATTTCTGGTTTTGGCTCCTTTTTTGGCCATACAAAAGCAGATTTGTGGTTTTGGCTTCTCCAGAAACCATACAACGACTTGAAAAGCAGATTTCTTGTTTTGGCTTCTTTTCTGGCCGTCCAACGACTTGACAAGAAGATTTGTGGTTTTAGCTTCTCTTTTGGAGGTAACACAGCAGATTTATGGTTTTGGCTCTCTCCACAAACCGTACAACGACCCTAATAGCAGATTTCTAGTTTTGGCTTCTTTTCTGGCCGTACAAGGACTTAAAAAGCAGATTTGTTGTTTTGGCTTCTCAACAAACCGTACAACGACTTGACTAGCAGATTTGTGGTAATGGTGCTTCTGTTCTGGCCGTACAACGACTTGAATAGCAGATTTGTGGTTTTGGCTTCTCTTTTCGCCGTAATACAGCAGATTTGTGGTTTTGGCTTCTCTACTGGCCGTACAAAAGCAGATTTGTGGTTTTGGCTTCTCCAGAAACCGTACAAAGACTTGAAAAGCAGATTTCTGGTTTTGGCTCCTTTTCTGGCCGTACAAAAACAGATTTATGGTTTTGGCTCTCTCCACAAACCGTACAACGACTTGAATAGCAGATTTCTAGTTTTGGCTTCTTTTCTGGCCGTACAAAGACTTAAAAAGCAGATTTGTTGTTTTGGCTTCTCCACAAACCGTACAACGACTTGACTAGCAGATTTGTGGTAATGGTGCTTCTGTTCTGGCCGTACAACGACTTGAATAGCAGATTTGTGGTTTTGGCTTCTCTTTTCGCCGTAATACAGCAGATTTGTGGTTTTGGCTTCTCTACTGGCCGTACAAAAACAGATTTGTGGTTTTGGCTTCTCCAGAAACCGTACAAAGACTTGAAAAGCAGATTTCTGGTTTTGGCTCCTTTTCTGGCCGTACAAAAACAGATTTATGGTTTTGGCTCTCTCCACAAACCGTACGACGACTTGAATAGCAGATTTCTAGTTTTGGCTTCTTTTCTGGCCGTACAAGGACTTAAAAAGCAGATTTGTTGTTTTGGCTTCTCCACAAACCGTACAACGACTTGACTAGCAGATTTGTGCTAATGGTTCTTCTGTTCTGGCCGTACAACGACTTGAATAGCAGATTTGTGGTTTTGGCTTCTCTTTTCGCCGTAATACAGCAGATTTGTGGTTTTGGCTTCTCTACTGGCCGTACAAAAGCAGATTTGTGGTTTTGGCTTCTCCAGAAACCGTACAACGACTTGAAAAGCAGATTTCTGGTTTTGGCTCCTATTCTGGCCGTACAAAAGCAGATTTGTGGTTTTGGCTTTTCCACAATCCGTACAACGACTTGAATAGCAGATTTCTTGTTTTGGCTTCTTTTCTAACCGTAAAACAGGAGATTTGTGGTTTTGGCTTCTCTACTGGCCGTACAAAAGCAGATTTGTGGTTTTGGCGTTTCCACAGTCCGTACAACGACTTGAATAGCAGATTTCTGGTTTTTGCTTCTCTTTTGGCCTTAAAACAGCAGATTTGTGGTTTTGGCTCCTTTTCTGGCCGTACAAAAGCAGATTTGTGGTTTTGGCTTTTGGTACAACGACTTGAATAGCAGATTTTTTGTTTTGGCTTCTTTTCTGGCCGTAAAACAGCAGATTTATGGTTTTGGCTCTCTCCATAAACCGTACAACGACTTGAATAGCAGATTTCTAGTTTTGGCTTTTTTTCTGGCCGTACAAGGACTTAAAAAGCAGATTTGTTGTTTTGGCTTCTCAACAAACCGTACAACGACTTGACTAGCAGATTTGTGGTAATGGTGCTTCTGTTCTGGCCGTACAACGTCTTGAATAGCAGGTTTGTGGTTTTGGCTTCTCTTTTCGCCAAATACAGCAGATTTGTGGTTTTGGCTTCTCTACTAGACGTACAAAAGCAGATTTGTGGTTTTGGCTTCTCCAGAAACCGTACAACGACTTGAAAAGCAGATTTCTGGTTTTGGCTCCTTTTCTGTCCGTACAAAAGCAGATTTGTGGTTTTGGTTT
>CASBPS010000147.1:182500-195000 GCA_949126835.1 Anisus vortex
TGTTTATTATTATGCATTATTATGTTAAATGATTCTTTGATAGGGTAATTTCTGTTAGCTGTATTGACTTGTTTGTTTTTGTTCAAATATTGAAGTAAAATTATTGTCTTTGTCAATGTTGATAAATATTGTGATTCTAGTGTGAACATTTCCTCTATTACTGTTGTCCATGCAGCATTTGTGTCCTTAATTAAGATTGTGTTGTGTTTCATTTATTTTAGTTATACATAATTGTTGTGTTGTGTTTCATTTATTTTAGTTATACATAATTGTTGTTTTGTTTTGTTTTGTTTTTTAAATATAATTAATATTATTGGTTCAAGATAACCACTATTATTTCTGATAGATTCTTGATAGTAACAATAACTATCAATTGTTTATAAATATAATTTATGCAATGGTAAATATTTATGTACACACTATAGAAAATAGTAAATAAGGCATTTTTACAAATATAATAATTGACAATAGTCAACATATACATACAAGTAAAGTAAATTGAAAAATAAGAAGAGAAAATAATTTATCAATCAAAATATTATGCTTTGCATTGTTCCAATTCCAACATGCTTTCAATTATAATAGCATTGTGTATATAAATAATAGTATTGCAAGTGTTTAGCTTCAACTTAATAATACATGGTCTGCATAATAATTATAAGCATTACATTGTGAATGTACACTCTATAAATAATAATAAATAATAGCATTGTCCTATACAAAATAATATTTTATTTTTAATGATCAAGAATTAAATATGGATGTAAAAGTTAAATTAATGTATGAAGAAGCTAAAGCTTTAGCTAAGGAATTTGAAATAACAGAAAAAAAAGAATTGCAAGAATTTATAGAAAAGAAAGTAAAAGAGTTAAAAAAGGAATTATCTGATAAAGAAAGAGATGAGCGTACAGAAAGTAGGTCACATGAACTTAAACAAAAAGAATTAGACAATGAACTTAAACAAAAAGAATTAGACAATGAACTTAAACAAAAAGAATTAGACAATGAACTTAAACAAAAAGAATTAGAATTAGAACTTAAACAAAAAGAAATACAATTAGAATTAGAGCTTAAACAAAAAATTGCAGCAAAATAAGGTTGAGCATTCAACTAATTCATCTAATAAACATGGCGTTAGATTTAAAATGCCACCATTTGATGGAAAAGAAAAAATTTTAGATTTTTTAACTCTCTTTGAAACAACATGTAAAGGGTATAACATTCCGCAATCGGAATGGTATATTCATTTAATTCCTCAATTGAAAGACAAAGGAAGGGAAGCATTAGCTCATATTGATAAAGAGATTACTGATTACACAATAATTAGAGAACAGTTGATAAAATTTTTTATCCATTCAGAGGACTATTATAGACAAAAATTTCATTCTTTTTTATTAACTGATAAAATAGAACCAAGAGCTTTTGTCTCTGAAGTGAAATCATTCTTATTAACTTGGTTAGAACTAATTAAAATAGACACAAAAAATCCCAATGAAATTATTGAGATGGTAGTAGTAGATAAAGTGTTACAAATGGCTTCCAAACCTTTGTTTACACATATTATGGAGAGGAAAGTAAGAAATATTGAAAATTTAATAGATGCTATCTCCAATTTTAAAGATAGTAATCCCAATGTAGAACTTACTAAACAGACTCAAACAGTAAATACCATGCAAAATAGAAGACATAGGAGCTATTCACCTCCTAGAACAAATAGTCAATATGGTAGAAGACAAAACTATGGTAATGAAACAAATACAAACAGACAAAATCTTAGATGTCAATTTTGTAATCGTTATGGACATATAGACAGATTTTGTGGTTTCAGGATAAAACAATTAAGTAACAGGTATAGACAAAATGAATATAGCCAAAATAATCAAAATTTTCAAAATAAAAACTTTACAAGACAGAATTTTCCACAAGGAAATCAAAACTTTACAAGACGGAATTTTCCACAAGGAAATCAAAATCAAAACTTTACAAGATTGAATTTTCCACAAGGAAATTCTACAAATCAGCATGTTACCAATCCAAATTCTGAAAATCAGAATAGAAATAAAGGCAATACAAATAATCCTACTACTCACAGAAACAATGTAATATTTGAGAATAAAGGTCAACTGATCTTATTCCCTGCATATTGTTATGGACCTCTTTAGGTTGATTATTATTACGACTCGTTAAATCGGATTCAATGAATATAGTTGTATCTTTATTAGAAGTCTCTAGATTCTGCTAATCTGTAGCCCAAGCTAGGGGTTCCTTGACTGACAGGTCTATGCAGCAATGTAGTTATATTCGTGATAATTATCTTCAACACCTTTCTCAACAACGATAGATCAAACAACTCCAGTTGTTGAATAAACAATTTTATTTAAATTGTAGACTCAATATAAACGATCAATAAACTTCATCAACTGGTGGCAACATAAGTATCAATAAAATGGCATTATATGTACATGTATGAATATAGCGACTTCACTCTACAAACGTTTAAACTGAACTAACTTTAAGGAGGTAGGAACTTTATAAAGAAAACTATCATCGAAGATTCTACAGGGTCTTAATACGCATTTTAACCTCTTTCTCTATAATTACTACGATCCAGAATTATCCCCCAATTTCCACGGGATTTGAACGAATTATTTTATTTAAACTGCCCTCAGGGCATAAAGGTCAAACCTTGGTCGCTTTGGACTCTGATACGCACTTGTTAAGAGGTCAATGCCTTACTACGTCATTCATTTATGACCGAGATTCGTAACATCCCCCCCCTTCTAAAGCTTTATAATTATTTCCTTTACATTTTAACCATACGAAAAATGTTAATTTTAAGGAATAATTATAAAAGAAAATATTCCGGGAAAAACAATACAGTTCAATTGGCGATCCCAATAATTCAATCGAACTGATAACAATAACATAATAATATATGCAATATAAATTCATCTTATCAAATGGCTTAACTATAGTCATTCAATCATTCAATTTTTAATTCAAAACAATGGACAATTAAATTGTTTATCTAAATCTTGTATACAAGAAAAATACATAATCATTCTTAATAGATATAATAGAATCCCAGTTAATAATTTCTATTACATTGAACATTCCACTGTAATAAAAACTCTCTCGTCCATTTAATTTATAAACTAATATCTTTTACATTTGTAATCAAACAACAAAAGAAAAAATCACTTAACAGACACGACTTATTTTTTCATAAGGAGAAAAAACCCAAACGCTCTTGATGAAAAAATACTACTAGACCTGACCTAATTACACGTTACAAACATTATTGCTTGTGTAGACAGTATTTTTTTTTTTAAGCCTGTAGGCTGACTAACACATTAGACAACTGTCTGTGGCGAGACAACAGATTTCTAGGTCAGTATTCTTTTTTTTTTTTTCTTTCTCTCTCTCTCTCTCTCTCTCATTCTCTATTGATTCTAACAATGTTTACATGGCCTATGCAAATTTTTACCTCATCACAGCCTAGGTAAAAAGATTGCTACGCGATTAAATAGTTATCGTAACTAAATGAGCATTATTTAACAACCATTATCTTCTCAAAGTCAAATTCATTTATGTTATTTTAAGAACATTAAACATAGTCTGTTCACGAATTAAAATAGTTTATAGCAAAAATCATTAAAAATATTTCAATCTTTCATTTTACCATGACCTTTCGACGTCATTATTTTCTTTTTAAAAGAGTTCACATCGTAGCAGTTTTGAATTGACACATTCAGACAATCATGGATTTACTTAAAACAAATTGGTTAATTCACTTAATTAACTATCAATTAAAGCAAGTTATCATCTTCATACAATCTTATTACTAAACAGTAAGTAATTATTTTCTTTAGATTACATCAAAGACATTTCAAATACAATATTATTGAAGTAGAAAAGAGTTAAGCATAGGCTACTATTAATTTTTTTCAGAGCGAAATCAATGTAACAATTTATGTACAAAACAAACTGCTTGTTTGACTGGTGTGGTAAAACATTTCATTTCCAATCTTTCCATTTTGTACGGTGGAATCCATTGCTCTTTTCCAATTTTCATAAAGGTTTTATTCATTATTCATAGATTCTAGGTTCCTCTGTTACTTCACAGTGTTCAGGTCTACCCAATCTTTTGCTTGTCAATACAATTCATTCAATCTATTTTAACTAATACAGAAAAAATATAGATTAGTTTTACAATCTTGACATGAAATCCTTAATTAATAATACATTAGTTGAACATTGGTGTGTCAACATTATAAATTTTCAACCATGAAATTCTCAATCATTCTGGTTTACAGTGTCAAGTCAGTGGCACATATCCTAAATTTATACAAAACAAGGATAAGTTTTATTAGTTTCTACTTTTGATCTGCTTTTCATGTAACAGTATCCTAAAAGTGAAAAATCATATATAATACATTTCTTGGAATTCTTGTTAGTCATAGTTCTGCCTTGCTGCAACTATTTTTACCCTACATTATCATACATTCAATGATAATATAATAAATGAATAAATTCACATGGAAGAAATTTGCATCTTGACTCAGTGCAATATTTCAATAACAGTACATGATAATATATATCCATAGTACAATCATAAAACATTTCTCAATACTTTAGTGATAGAAAAATTCTCTTTTCTTAAAACCATTTACATCTTTTTCAATCAAATTATCCTCTCTGCCAAATGTTTCAATTATCATTTCCAGAGATTCTCAAACATATCTTATAATCAGTCCACATTTATAATGTCCTCTGATTTAGAAACCAATTCTGCGGATAAAACTGATCTTTTTCTCTTATAGCAATTATTTTAAATGCTCAACCTAACAAGTTTGTTTAGAAATATCACACTATAATGATATTTACTCTAACAATACTTTTACTCATTCCTTTTTCATCACAAGTAAGGGATTTAGTTTTAAAATAGTAAGTTTGGTCACTAACTATCAGTGAATTTGACATTCAATTCATCCTGTACTCCAGGCATGAATTTTACAAATAAGAGTAACAATGTTAACAACATCAAGCTTATTCCAATTGTTTTCAGAAGGTAAGGCTTTATCATTTTCAAATGATATAATATTTTTGCCTTTCTTTCATCACACAACAATGGCATCTGCATGTGAGCAGTGTACAATTTTTTTCTAACAAACACAGTTATGTCAGACAAAAAATTTATGTACTTATCTAGGTACTTGCTCAGCCCAAGGAGATCCAATTCGGTCTGCCATTCCTCTTGAAGTAGTTTGAGTGGTCCTTGGACAGTGGGTCCAAAGATTGGTACATAGGCTCCTCGACTTTCCGGATAGGATTCAGTTGTCACCTCATGCTCCAGGCATAAGTTCTTTAGGACTGGATTGAAGAGTTCCGGGGCGAAGTTGGTCCTTCGATCTGTCGGTATGGATTGTGGTAACCCATAGCTTTTGATAGTTTCGGTCCAGCTCTCCGCACTCGTTTCTTCAGTGATGCTCCTCCAATCTTCATCTGTACCGGCAACTGCAGGTTTGCATTGTTGATTGTTTATGCTGTGGTCTATCTGTTCATAGACATCAGTAGTAGGAGTTTCTTCCTTGTCGACAGCTTTCTCATGTAGCTGTAGCAACTCTGGGTCTACTTTCTGCTCAGCAATCAATTCATTTTGTGATGACTTCTTTGATTGTTCATTTCCTTTCGGACAATCATCAATCATGGAGAAAATAGTAGTATCACGTTCCACTTCTTCTTCCTCTTTCTTCTCTCGTGGGAGAATTTCTTCTTTCTTTTTCTTTTCTTGTGAGATAATTTCTTCTTTCTTTTTCTGTGGTGTCATACCTTTTATGACATCACCTACAGGATAAAGTTCTTTTTCTTTTCCTGTCTCCACCATAGGACTAGGGTCTGGATTTTCCTTCACAATCAGTTCAGGTCTCACCCTCCCTTTCGCCAAATCATTTGCTAGGATAACGGATATGCCCTCAACAGGAAGTTTTGATATTACTCCAACTGTCACATATCCTGTCACCAAGTCAGATGTGAGGTATATCCTATGTAGAGGTATTTCTTCTTTCCATTCAAAACCTCTCAATAGGACAGTCTGTCCTGTCAATGTATTATCATTCAATGGTAATACATCTTTAAGCAGCAGTGTTAATGATGCTCCTGTGTCTCGTAATATTTTTACGGACTTCAGTGGTCCTTCCTTTTGTAAGGCCACATAACCTTCACTAATGAACGGTTGAAAACTGCACAGGGTCTCTGTGTCAATTTTATTCTTCCCTTGACCATGACTTACGGGTGTTGTTTCATCTTTCGATGATTTCAGACTCTTGTTCGAGTCAAAAATACTTTGGTCTACTTTTTCGTCTCTGTGGACTCGGACAATTAATCCAATAGTAGCCATTCTGTATTTATAATCAGGATATTTATCCTCATTATCTTCAGTTGTAGATTTCTCTACCTTCTGACTTTTGCTCTCAGGCAAATCCACCCTCAGTGTTTCTGGTGTAGAATAATCTTTCTTCGAATTCAGTTCGTTTGTATTTTCGCTTTCTTGTACATTCTGTATTTGTGCATGGCTAGCACACATGACCACTTTGTTAGGTCTTTTGTTGCTTCGTATACTCCAACAGTCTTCTATGCTATGTCCTGTCCTTTTACAAAAAGTACATTGGACGTTTTTGTTGATAGGTTTTTTATTAACATCATTTTGTTTCACAAAATGCTCTTTTTCACGATGTTGTTGTTGTGTGTTTTCTGCTGGCCGTTGTGACCGATTAAAATTCTTTCCATCAGCTGTCCTATGACACAATGTGTACTGTTCAGCTAAATCAGCAGCCTTATGTGGGTCAGTGATATCACGCTCGGATAAATACATTCTTATATCCGGCCTCACTTTGTTAATAAAATCCTCTAAGAGAATGATATCTTTCATTTCTTTTAATGTGGAGATATTTCTGGATTTTATCCACTGATCCATTAGCTTTTCTTCTGCTCTAAGGAAGTCTAAGTGTGTTTGGTAAGGGGACATTGTGTACTGACGGAACCTTTTCCGATAACTTTCCGGTATTTGGTTATAGGCTTTTAGTACAGTGTCTTTAATGACTTCATAATCATTTAAATGCTCCTCTTTTAACAACAGAACACAATCTCTTGCCCTTCCCTGAGTAAAAGCTGTTCTGACTAATATTCCCCATTTATCTTCTGGGAACTTAAAATCTCTGCAAGAAATTTCAAAGGTCTGGAAGAAATTAGCTATTTCACTTTCTTTATCAATGTAGGTAGGGACTAGCTTTTTCCATCTGGCCATCTCTACATCATTATGAGATTCTTTTTTAGTAGCGCCTATCTTTGCTAGTTCTATTCTTTCCTGACTTTCTCTTTGACTTTTCTTATCTTCCATCTCAAGACGTTTTTCTTCTATCTCACGATCAAAACGTTTTTGTTCCATCTCCATTTCCATCCGTTTCATTTCTAACTGAAATCTAAACTGTTCGGACATAGATTTCGACGTCTGACCTTCAACTTGATATCCCTCCGCGCTTGATTCTACTTTCAACTTGCCACTCGCAATCAACACATCTTTTATCTGCTGTGTCAACACAGTCCTCGATGGTGTAGTTTCAGTAACTTCTATCTTTAAGATCTCAGCGATCTCTTTTAACTTCTTTATTGATAAAGTTTTCAGAACTTCTTCTTTTGGATTTTCAATAAATTCCATTCTTTAGTTAAGAGATTTATAAAGTGGTAAATTTCCAACTTACGTTTTTCCAATCGGAAGAATGAATTCAGCGTTATTAGGCTTGCTCAGTAGGTCACTGCTCCAACACACAACACAACACAACTTGAATATATGCTTCACTATACAACTATATCGGACGAAGCCCGCAAACTGTTATGGACCTCTTTAGGTTGATTATTATTACGACTCGTTAAATCGGATTCAATGAATATAGTTGTATCTTTATTAGAAGTCTCTAGATTCTGCTAATCTGTAGCCCAAGCTAGGGGTTCCTTGACTGACAGGTCTATGCAGCAATGTAGTTATATTCGTGATAATTATCTTCAACACCTTTCTCAACAACGATAGATCAAACAACTCCAGTTGTTGAATAAACAATTTTATTTAAATTGTAGACTCAATATAAACGATCAATAAACTTCATCAACTGGTGGCAACATAAGTATCAATAAAATGGCATTATATGTACATGTATGAATATAGCGACTTCACTCTACAAACGTTTAAACTGAACTAACTTTAAGGAGGTAGGAACTTTATAAAGAAAACTATCATCGAAGATTCTACAGGGTCTTAATACGCATTTTAACCTCTTTCTCTATAATTACTACGATCCAGAATTATCCCCCAATTTCCACGGGATTTGAACGAATTATTTTATTTAAACTGCCCTCAGGGCATAAAGGTCAAACCTTGGTCGCTTTGGACTCTGATACGCACTTGTTAAGAGGTCAATGCCTTACTACGTCATTCATTTATGACCGAGATTCGTAACAATATGTTGAGGGAATACGTACCTATTGTCTAAGGGATACTGGTTCATCTCTCACTTGTGTAGATGAGAGGATTATTCCTCCTCATAAAGCCAAAAATATCTTAAGGATAGAAACAATTAAACTAGGTAATGGATCTATGGTTAGTTGTCCAATCACTACCATACAAATTGATACTCCTTGGCTTACAGGATATACTGAAGCAGCCATTTTAAAAAATTGTGTTGCTCCCCTAATAATAGGTAATACATATGGAGTCAAACAGGACAATAGTTTTGAAATATTTCAACAATGGATGGATCTTAAATCCACAGATTTAAACTTAAAACCTGTAATTTTGTTAGAAAATAATCAACTGGGAGATTTATCACAAGATGAATTCGGCCCTGCCTTGCAAACTGTCAGCTTTTTACAAACACTAGGCAAGTCAGACAGTAGCATTATTAATGACACACCTAATATAGATATACCTATAAACAAAGTGAAAGAAAATCTAATGCCTAAATGGAATGGTACAGAGAAATTGAATCAATATATTGAAAGGTTTGAAGAACAGTGTGAAATAAATAATATACCTAAACAATTGCATGCCATATCACTGTGCAAACATTTAGAAAATCACAAAGCAATATACAATATTGCAGAGAAAGAAATCAATGACTTTCAAACATTGAAATCAAACATTTTAGCATATATTGATACTACTCAAAAGAAAACTGAAACACAAATGAAAAAACGTGAACAGATTAGCTTAAATGGTATGCCTTTTGATGAACAAACTTTAAAAAATGAACAAAAACAAGATGAGTATATAAACAAAATTGTGTCACAACTTGGTAAAGAAAATTTTAAACAAGGACAAATGAAATTAATTAATGGAATTCTTTGTAGGATAGAAACAAAAACTGATATAACTCAAATAGTTGTGCCAAAATCTTTGACAGTGCAAATAATGAAAATTTCGCATGATAATGCATTAGCAGGTCACTTAAGTACAAAAAAAACTTGTAACAAAATCAAAAACAACTTCTGGTGGCCCAATTTAGAAAAGGATTTGAAAACGTTCATAAAAAGTTGTTCAACATGTCTGATACATAATCAGAAAAATTCAAAACATAAAGCACCTTTACAAAACACAGATACTGTAGACAAACCTTTTGTAAAGATAGCCATTGATATTATTGGACCTATGAAAGAAGCTAGGAATTCAAAAGCTAAATTTGCATTAACAGTCATTGATATGGGTAGTAGATGGGTGGAAGTAATCCCTCTAAGAGAAATAACCGCAGATAGAGTATGTAACTCACTATTGCCAATATTCTGCAGATTTGGATTTCCTAAAACTATATTAAGTGATAATGGTACACAATTCAAATCCAAATTGACTCAAGCTTTTACTAAAATGCTCAACATAACACAAATTTTTAGTTCAATCTACCACCCAGAGTCAAACGGTATGGTTGAAAGGGCAAATCAAACTATAAAACAAATGTTAGCTAAGGTTTGCGAAGAACACCCTTATGAATGGGATGAATTCCTACCAGCCATTCTCTTTGCTTATAGACAGGCAAAGCATGAAAGCACTGGTTACTCACCTTTTGAGTTAATCTTTGGTAGAAATGCCAATGGTCCATTAGAGAATTTTAAAGCAGAATTACTAAAAACCAAAGAAACAAAAATGTCACCTTTTGATCTAATAAATAAGACAGAAAAACATATGCAAACAGCATATCAATTTGCTGTGGAAAAAAACCAAGAAATTAAAGAAAAAACCATACTTAGAGAAAACATGAATAAAAACTTAAGAAAATTAGAAATAGGAAACAAAGTACTTGTATATTTACCCATTGGTTCTGGTAATACTATGCAATGGAAAGGTCCTTATGACATTATACATAAATTGTCAGATGTTACATATAAAATTGACATAAATGGTAGTGAAAAAATTGTTCACATCAACAATTTAAGACATTATGAAGAAAGCAATATAGTTGATACTACATCAAAAACTAATGACAAAATAGAAAACAACAATGTTATCATCGTTGAAGATGAAAATATTAAAGACATTCCAAGTAATGTTAACTACTTGTGTGGCATGACTGCAAATACAACTAATGAATTAGAGCAAATTAATTTAGATCATATTCCAAGTGTAGAAACTAAAATTAAAATAGTGAAAATATTAAACAAATTTAAAGATACAATCACAGAAACACCTGGTTTGACTAATGTCATTGAACATACAATAGAATTAACTGACAAAAAAGAGTTTAGATCAAAAGCTTATAGAATTCCACAAATGCTAGTTGACAAAGTGGATAAAGAATTGGACCAATTAATTGAAAATAAGATTATAAACAAATCTATGTCTCAATACTCTTCACCAATGGTAATAGTAAGAAAAAAAAATGGTTCAATTAGACTTTGCTGTGACTATCGCAAATTAAATAAAATCACAAAAATTGATCAGGAAGGGTTACCTAACATAGACAATATCATCAATACTATGGCAACTGGGAAAATATTTTCCACTATAGACTTGACCAGAGGTTTTTGGCAAGTACCTCTAGATAAAAATTCTAAAGATTACGCAGCTTTTATCACACATAGAGGTGTGTTTAACTGGAATGTAATGCCATTTGGTCTCATAAATAGTACTGCAACTTTCACTAAATTAATGAGAAAAATTATTCCTCAAAGAAACAACATAATTCACTATGTGGATGATGTATGTATATATACAGAAACTTGGGATGAACACTTGACTATCTTAGAAGAAGTCTTACAAATACTAAAAGATAACAATTTAACTGTATCCCCAACTAAATTAAAGATAGGACAAACAGAAATTGAATTTCTGGGACATACATTTTCTAATGGCCAAGTCAAGCCAACAGAACAATTACACAAAAAGATCTTAGAAATAAAGACACCTAAAACTAAGAAAGAAGTTAGAGCACTCTTAGGTTTATTCAATTATTACAGCAAGTTTATTCCAAAATACAGTCAAATAGTTAGACCTATCATAGATCTTACAAAAAAATTTCAACCAAATTATGTAAATTGGAATAATGAATGTGAACAATCATTCAGACAACTAGTTAATGAGTTTTCTAAAGAACCAATTCTGGAAACTATTCAGAAAAATGATGAAATTATTTTAGCCTGTGATGCGTCAAAAATAGGACTAGGTGCTTGTATTTTTAAGAAAGTAATGATAGATTCAGAAATGGTGTACAAACCAGCATTCTATATAAGCCGTGCATTAACTAATAGTGAAAAAAATTTCAGTATATTGGAATTGGAAGGTTTATGCATAGCTTATGCTGTATTGAAATTTCAATACTATTTGTTAGGACGTAAGTTTACAATTCTCACAGATCACAAACCATTAGTAAATTTTAATGTGTCAAATGTAAATAACAAACGCATAAACAAATATGCATTATTACTATCTGATTATCAGTTTCAGATCAAAAGCATAGTTGGAAAAGATAATCATTTGCCAGATGTGTTATCAAGATTATCCATTTATATCCCAGATATTGAATAGACAATACTGAAAGTTAATTGTCTAGGACTAATGTAAAACTTGAGACTTCAGATTTTTGGTCTCATGGTGTATAACTTCTGTAAGACACCGATGTAAATTGTTTTTATGATGATTATTTATGTTTTTATGATGATTATTTATGTGTTTTTTTTGTACTATGATTACATGAATATTACATGACTTAATTAGATACGTTAACTATTGATATGCAACTAAATATTTCATTGATTTTTTAACAATAATTTATGTTCCCTATATATGTAATTATGCAAAAATAATAATGAATTATTATTTTTTTCCGGGAGGGGTGAGTAATGCTAGTATGCACTAACATGGTCAAAGGGAAATGACTCAGTAAATAGTCAAAAGTCAATTGTATAGTACAAGAGTTATGGGGACTGGGAAGATTGTAAATGTCACATTCTAGTTTGTT